>CAKNWT010262414.1:382-13011 GCA_932066315.1 Andricus coriarius
CCCTATTAATTTTACGTAATATGTGAAGTTCTGAACGTTCCATATTGCTTCCGGTCTCTAAAAAAAACGTTTCAAGTACTTTTTCCACGATTTTGCAACAATAAATATAACTTCGACAAAAAATGAAAAAATGTAAATACATACAAGAACTTTTTGCAGATCGTTTAAAGAGGAATGTGCAACCTTTTTCCATATCTTGCATAGTTTTTGAAAAAATTGATATTTTTTATTTTCAGACAAATTTTGGAAGGGTGTGAAATCATTGCCCAGAGTAAAGAAAGAAACGATTAATAATGATTAGTTTTTAAAAATGCAGCATTTCATACATGATTTGATACAATTCTTTTTCGAAATAAAATTGTGCAAAAATATTGCACCCGGTCTTCACTTCAGTGTACTGCTTTTGACTATATAATTATAAAATTATTTAGCTTACCCAAGTGGAAAAGTTATATAAAGTTGATATATAGTGGACAAAATTATGTACATTTTGCATTTTTTTAAATACATATTTCTGTATGAAACAAATGAAAAATATATGTACATCATTTTGTCCACTATATATAACGTTTTCCACCTGGGTAGTAATTAAAATAAATATTTCTCCAATTAAACTTCAATTACAAACACGACAATCCTACTTGTTATTAAGTTAAATAAGGAAATCCTGTAAAATGTTATGTTCCGCAATTTTTTAATTATATAATCATACAATAGGAGAAGAATACATTGCTTTTATCCATTTTTATAGAATCTGTTTTCGAAAAAAAGTTGTAGGTACTTTTTAAATGGTGAATTACGTAAAGGTATGATTATTATTTTAGTTCAGTACTTTGAAACTGTGTGATATAATGTAGAACTTTGTCTGAATCTTTTGTTTTTCTTTATTTTGCAATGATATCATTTAACTGAAAAGAATTTATGGCTTGTTAGCTTTCTGATAAGAATATCGTCACTTCTAATTCAAAAGCGGCTGCGACTCTCATCAATGTTAACCGTTCAGTGTCTTATAAATTTTAAAACAATATTCATTTTAGACTGGGCTGCTATTTTTCAACAAACGTAACATTCTTCTTAATCATTAAGGAAAGTATTCATGCAAAGGAATTTAAAAAAAGCCCGTCAATTGAACTGTTTACGACATCTCTTAGGGTCGCAAAAAATTCGAACTAACAAGCATGTCTGCTGATCCAGAGTAGCATGATCAGATGCTCTGGATGTGGGTCAAGTGATAATGAATCATTCAGTCATTGACTCGTATTTCTCAGCAGTCACACTATACACGGGAATGTTTCAGATTCAATTGGCAAATAGAATTCTATTTAAATATTCCGGGAAGCCCCTTACCCTCCAACAATTCCGTCTTCTGTTCCCGTTGTTGTTCCGAGCTACTTCCAGAGGAAACCCTGCCGCCGAAAACACTGTAGTTATTCCTGCCGAAGCTGATGTTGAGTTTACTGGGTGTTGCAGGCATTTTGCAATTCCAGAAATTTTCAAACTCTTCAAAAATTCACTCAAACTCCACTAACAAGATCCACAGATTTTGGCACAACCGATAAACTTCCTTCTCCAAACTTTTCCTATTTTAGACGACTATTTCTAACAATACTACCAATATGACAATTAGACCTATCAATTAGTGAGTCCCAAGTATTGTCCTTAATTGGTAACACTAGATCATTCCGAGATCACAGATCATCCAATCCCGTGACAATTTGAATGTCTCAAGAATCCCTGTCCCTTAAATTCCCAGGAAGAACTCACGATCCGGAAGTATCGATGGGTTGTTTACCCTTTACAGTCCTTTCCGGGAAAGGCGTCTGCTACCGACACCGATTACCCTCCATTTTTGGGACTCTGTTCAGGATTCTTGCAGTTGTCGTCACGATGCCGGTCCCTTGCATTTGTTACAACTTGTTAGATCCGGATAAGTTCTCCAAATCGTCAAAATTTCAGGAATCCGCTGGAATTCCTTTTGCCGAAAGGGTCAGGATCTTCCCCTCAGGAGTAATTTGACAACGAGTTTCTTTCTTGACAAAGTCGGTTGTTCCTCAGGATCAAGGATTTGCAGCTTTTGCTATCGTTTCGAGCTGCCCTTAAACTTGGAGATATCGTGTCAGTCACCAGGATCGGTGAGTTTTCGCCATCCGATGCGAGGCGTCGTAACAGCTCGTTCACCCTCGCTCATTCCGCGCTCCAATATCGGTTCCTGGAGCAAATCCTGCGCCTTGAAGAAGGAATCCTGCGCCCTGAAGAAGGCGACTTCGTTCCTCCTGCAGGACTCCGGCTTCCTAGATCTTTTCCTGATGAGCTCTGCTGATGATGATAAATCAGCGTCGGCTTGATGAAGCTTTGGCGCCTCTCTTTTGTACTCGTGCCCTCCTGTTGCTCCAAAGTGCGATCTCAAATACATTACGGGTTAGGGATGTATCCTAAAGTGCCGTCGGAGGGACGATCGGCAACTAAACGGTCCCTTCTTCTTCTTCTTTTGTGAATTTGTATGGAATGGTGGCGCCACTTCCTGGGACCGGTTCTCCTCTCTGAAGAGGGGTTTTTAAATCGAAATATCTAATGGATAAAACACTGAAAGCACGAGAGCTTGTGCTCTCTTTAGTCTAATGCACTATTAAATGAAAGACTCTGTTAATCTCTAGGAATTAATATCACTTTTTGCGTGATCAGATATCGGAAAATTCAGATGATCCGTTTTAAAGATTCACCCTCCTTGGGACTTCTAAGTACACAGAAAACTGCAGAATGGTCGTTAATCCCAAACATGTTGCTCATGATGTACCTCAGAATTGGAAACTAAATGAGGAAACGGAAAATAAAAAGACCTCTTCTTTAGAGTTATGATTTTAAAAAAAGGTTTGGGTTTGGTGGTTTCTGCATCTACTGCACTTTCACTGAGGACCGTTCATTTAGGAATATCGCGACACGTGTCGCTGAGGACATTGATGAAGCTCACGTGAGCAGAAAGACTAGACGGAACTTGTCACTGCACAATTTCACTTAAATGCTGAGTAGAAACGTTGAAAAACGTGTGCGGGTATTCCAATTTACATACTGTCGAGGAAAGATGGCGTGCACCTTTTTCGCTGAAGGTGTCTCAGCTGGCTGGCACCGGTTGCACGGATTGTGTTTCAAGTTTCACTTGATTCCAGATAAAGCCTTGTCTGGATGAATACGTTGGAGATCTTGGGTTCACTTCTTATACTTGGGACTGGGGTTGAACTGAGTCGACAGCTGCAATACGTGAGCTTCAATTATCCTAGATTCCAGACGCGAACGAATTAGGGGAATCGTTTGGCATTAGCAGAAGACTTGCGCGCAAGCATTCCCTGACTCCTGAGTCCGTCTGCCTCGTCCAGGGCTGTATGTATTTTATATTTTGCAATAGGATAGTCTAAAAATCGATAATGCATGTTTTTTCAACTGATTTTATAATAACTTTACCCATACTTAAAAAATGGTTCCCTGAAAATTTGAGCTAAGTTTGCCAAACCGTAGGCAGATGGTGGACTACCTTCGTTTTTATGCGGTTTTTTGTTTGACTCTATATTTTTAAAATTATATTTTTGTACTTTTTTTTATTATGATTGTTTTGCTTATAAAGGTTTCAAAATAGTTATTTATGATACGATATTTATACTATTGAATTAACGTGGAGAAAAGTCAATTTTGTCTTGGAAACCATTTACTTAAAAAAATGTCAGGTCTGAATATTTCCGATTAAAACTACACGAATTTGGATTATACTGCGCAGTTAGAAACGTCTTCAAAATTTGCAATAACTTTTTCATTGATAAGTAAAGCAAATGAAATTTCAATTACTACCACACGATTTACTATTTATAACCTAATTGAGAATTCAGCGAGTATTTCTAACAGTGTAGGACGTAGGTAATTTGAATTTTTAAATAATTGTTTCAATAAAAATGTATATATATACTTTTCTATTGCATTTTTTTAGCCGTTCAACGAAACAGGAATATATGTCATTGTACCTGACACACTTGTCAGTGATTGAAATCCTATTAGTTTCCGCTGAAGGCAAAACTTGCAGGATTAACTAAAAGTCGTATGATAAACCGTATTTCGAAAAAGTAAAAATTTAAAAAATCATGTATTTTCAGCTTTCTTTGATTATTAATTAATTTTATTTAATTGTGATCAAAATAATGATTATTTATTAGATACAATTGCATGAAAATGTCTAATAAAAGTGTAATGGTTATTTATTTATAATTAGCTTTAAATACATAGCTTTATAGTTATAAAAAATATATTGGAAAATATATGAATAATAAAGAAATAATCAGTTTCTTTCTGCACGCAATGTGCAGTATAGAATTTATTTAGAAACATTTATAAGACTGGAATATCATGATATTATTCATAACGCCTAAGGTGTTAAAAATAATAAAAAAGAACAAGAAAGACTTTTTTTCCGCAAAACCATTTTTTTCGTGACTATCTCTGTCAGAGAAAATTATATTATCTTCAAAAGAAAGCTTATGATCAAAATTAAATGATAAGATATGAATATTAGAGACGTAAGGCAGAAAATGCATTGATCAATTGCGATTATGTAACACCTCTGCTTATAAATACCGAATAGATATGGCTAAGAGCTTATCAGTAGATATAGAACTGATCAGTAATTCTAATAATAATAAATCTTTATTTAAGGAAATTATAGACCTTACTTCATTCATTTTTATTAGAAATCATATATTTCTGTATAAAGCAATGCTTGAGTCAAATCATCTTGAAACTTCTTTATATAATATTTTTCATTATAACCCTTCCTCCTTTGCTTCCGAATTAATTACTTCTTTATTGTCTTTACAATTTATTCCTACAATGTATAATATAAGAATTCCGTTTAGAAATGTTTAATTTTTATTCATACACACAAGTTTATAAATAAACTGAAATTAGCTTGAGATAATTATTTTAAATTTCAAATTTCATAGACAGAACTGGATTTTAAAAAGCATTTTGGAAGCGATAATGCTATGCAACGCAATAACACTAAATAATGCTAAAAATTAAAAAAAAAAATGACATTCTACAATCTACCTTATTCCCACTCCTTGAATAATCTATTAGGAGCCATACTCTCCTCTCCGCTTGCAAGCGCATTATCTTTTATTATCTTTAAAAATGATGTCCAAAAATGATAATATTAAAATCTCCTATTCCAATATATTTTTATTTTTTATTTAAAAACATTATTAACCAGCCTAAAAATAAAAAATGTTAATTAAATTAAATTTAGTTTCAGAGAATTAATTTTGAGCCCGGTGGTCTTGGGATGAAAAAATTTGAACATAAGGGAGCATAATATATTTTTTTAAAGAAAAATGAGAAAAATATATAATAAATTAAATAAAGGGGTACCATCTACCACTTTTTGAGACGGCCCTCGCCGCCATACCCTACCCCGGGGCTTGGGCGAACTACAACCGACAACGGCGACGTTGGCGGTGACGACGACATCGAGTCTGTGACTCATTTGTTCCTATCTTTCCCCCACCGATAGAGCCCTCTTAATTACATGATCTTTCACGCGCATACTTGTTCTTATACAAAACCATTGGTTTCGCCTCGGGCGATGTTTGACTCGATGGACTCTATTGTATTATCTGAAATTATAGCTCCTTAATTTCACGTGTGAGTACGTTTCGCGTACTGACGATAGAGGCGTTACCTACTCTACGTCCAAAGTGAGTACCCATTGTATCCATGTATTGAACGGCAGACCTACCACGAGAGTCTATATACCACCTTCGATATAACTTTCACTATTAGACGAGCACGTGCCAAATGCCTCGAAACTTCACACCTACGCGCACGTTCCGAAGGACATAGTCCAATTGACATAACTCTTCTTTCGGGAACTGTATCTTTTTAGTTTGAATTTTTTGTAGATTTTGTTATATAAATGTTATATAACTGATATTATAAATGTTATATGCATGTTACATAACGGTTATATATATGTTATATAACCAATGTATAACTCTTGTGGGGTTAGAAATGGATTAATTGTTGATTAACTTCAACGAATCAACGTTTTGTTTGTTGTATAAATGTTTGATTACCGTTAAGTTAAACTCTCGGTTAAACTGGAATTTGCGGAAACATAAATTGTTACACTATGCACAGGAGACTGGATCATGGGACATAGTCCATTGGACATAACTCTTCATTCAGGAACTGTTTCTTTTTAGTTTGAATTTTGTTGTTGATTGTGTTATATAACTGATGTTATAAATGTTCTCAATATGTTACATGTTATTTATATATATATATATATATATACGTGTGTGTTACATAACTGTTATATACGTGCTATACAACTAATCTCTAAATCCGAATTAGTAGAAATTTTACAAATAAAATTAGTAGCATTGTGTCTGACTGTTAAATTAGTAATTTTATCACTTTCTACTGAATGAAATGGTAAGATTTGTGTTCCTAAATGAATTAGTAAGGGTATTCTACTAATCTGCTTAGTAGTACTAACTTACGAATTTTATGAGTAGCAATGATTTGCTATGGAAAAATAATTTTTAAATAATTTCCGATGGTTTTTGAGATTGTTTTCTCAATTTATATTTTTAGATTATATTGTTATAACAATAATTGTGTATGAACAATATAATATTAAAAATTCAATCTTTGCATACATTTTCTATTTTCAAAACTTTTTAAAACGATACGTTAATCTTTTTTTTTTTAACTTTTTATAACAATACTTCAGTCTATTTTGTTCAATAAAAGAATTATCTAATACTTTTAATCGTTTTTTAATTATTATTCCCTTATTTTAGGATAATAAATAGAAAATAATGTACTCATTTTACTTTTGAAAATGCTATGAAATTCAAATTTCGCGGTTATGTGGGACTTTAGTTTGTCCTCCGAGACAAGAGATGGCGCTGAAAATCGTGTACGCAAAAATACATTAGACTCTTATGGCAGCTTCCGTCAGTGCCATGACGAGTGGATTCTAACTTCATTTTATTGCAAGTTAAATGATTTTGGTCACTGATATTATTATTGTTGCCGTCTGTTTAGTTTCTTTAAAAATGGATAAGTTTTTGTTTAATAATGGAGAATAAGTGAATAGTTTAAAGGGCACTGGGAAAGTGTCCTTAAAAAAGTTAGGTTAAGTAAATTGTATTTTCAGAAAAATTATACATCTTCGAGGCTTATAGTGTGCAGAAATTGGCAAGCGTACTGCAGAATCGCCAGACTCGACTGAATTCTAAAGAATATTTATGTGCCTTTCCTTGTGCGCAAATTTAAAATAAAATAAAAATTTGCAGAACCTACAACTTCGTAGTAGCATTACCAATATTCCTTCAGTAGTTATAGTTACTAATTCATTTAGTCGGTAATTCTTACACATTGAATTAGTAACTTTTTTATTAATTAGCAGTAAACGAATCGGCGCTATTTGAATTAGTAGAAAACTGCTACCAATTAGTAGTTTTCTACTAATTCAGATTAAGAGAGTATTCATTGCTGATTAACGTCAACGAATCAACGTGTTATTTGTTGTATTAATGTTTGATTAATGTTAGGTTAAACTGAAATATTTAATAATATATTAGTTAATATAATAATAATCATCATATCAATATATTTATAATTTGAAACTTGTACTTGTAATGCATATTTTAAAGAGGAAATCGTCTGAAATTTTCATTTGCTATTTAAAAACCAATAATAATATTTTTTATTGGTCATAAACTCCCTTATTTCATTGTTTATAACATTTGCTATGAATAAAAATCCTTAATTAACCAAATTGATTTTTCTTATTAATTTTTTACACATCCTTATTAATTTATTTAAAGCCTAGTTAATAATATTTTTTTATTAATCTGCGAAATCTTTAACGCCACAATTTTGAAGTTGTTTGCGATTACAGTCTGATTTAAAAAATTCGAAAATCCTACACTATTTTACAGTCTGATTACGAAAATTCGAACTTTTTTTTTACCGCCTTAATGGGTAGCATAATTATATTGGTCAGCATTTTCAATATCTGCTCCTTATTGTTTAAGCATATTATTATTAGGAACAAGCCTCAATTGACAATATTGATTTTTAAAAATTTGTTTGTTAATCTTTGGCACATAAGAAAACTTTTTTCATTGTTAATATTTTCTCGTACAACCAGCCTTTATTTATTCAAAGAATTATAAACAGTATATTTGTTATAAATCTATACACCCATACAGGCCACGATTTTCAAGTTATTCACGATAACCTTCTTTTATAGCGTTTTTTCTACCGTGAGCAGTATAATTATTTATCTTCTTTCGCGTTTTCAGTACCTGCTCCATATTGTTTATAACTATTATTATTTAAAAAAACTCTTAACTAATAGATTAAAAAAAAAAAGTTGTTGTTAATCTTCGGCACAAAATAAAACTTGTTACTATTAATTCATGCAGGTTTATAGCAATTTCACAATAGTATTGTATGCTAAGGAATATGAAATTGTCATTTAACTGAATCGCAAATTAGGAGTCATGTAAGTTACAACGTTAGAAATAGTAAAAAATCTATAGGAAACTTTGGAAAATGTTTTTCATATAGGGAGGTGGTCTGCAATTCCAAAAAAGTGCGCTACGTAATATGAATGACCCCATTCTTCGATTTTTATCCAGAAAACTAATAGCTTAATCAATTAATATAGGATTCATCTTTCAAAAAACCAAACAAATTTTATAAACATTTATTTTTTACTTTTTGTCTCTCCTAAAAAAACTCTGCTTGCTTCTTATTAGGACTTTTTCAGAAGAATGATAGGAATCCGTTAAGGAAAATAAAAAAATAATCTCCAATGTCTAGTTTTTTTTCGAAATAGGGACCAAACGTAAAAATACCACAAATTTTTGGCACTTTTTGGAAACCTATACAAAATCAATGGGTCATGATAGAATCTTGCACATTACGGAACGTAAGTATAATGTCATCAGATAGAGCATAGAATGTTGAAGAATGATTTCCCAACGAAACCTAAAATCGATACTTCTAATCTAATTACAATACCAGTTTTCATAACAGTTTTATATGAATGTTAATTTTTATGTTATACAGAAACAGAGGCACGTTATATCTTAAGCATATGAACTTCTTCTCTCAGTGTTAGGTTACTGTATCATAAATATATGATATAATCTTTTGCATTTTCTGAACATGAAGCTTATCAGCTTGTAAGATATGTTATACCTTCCGTTATAAAGAATTATATCTGATCAAAAATATAATGTTACAACTATAATATTTTCTTAAATTTAATTTTAGTATGCGTTTTCCATTCAAATGATATAAAAATATTTTAATTTGTTAAAATATTAAATTTTCAACTTTAGGATCTTTATCTCGTTCATTTTACTTCAAGCGAATTTCTGCAACTTTCGCATTTGTATCATTTATATATAATCCATATATCTCCTTTCGGTTCTCATTGGAGATAAAGGAGATAAGTAATGGTTTTCTTTGATGAACCTAGCTTGATTTTCGTTAAAGTATGAGATAAAATTTCTATCAAAGCCATTCACACACAGATTACGTTTCTTGGGACTTATAAAGTTCCACAGTGTTTCAGTATAAAAAAATCATAACGAAGACGTAATAAAGAGTGAAATATAATTATAACAATGACTAATTTTCGTTAAAAAAAGGTTTCCCAGAAAAATGTGATGAATATTTATTATAAAAAGATTCTGTTTATGTTTATGACTATAAAGTAGAGTTAAACGTAAATGGTTTTAAAAAAAAGTATAAGAATAGTTTGTTTTTGAGAATTAAAAAATAAAGAATTGGAGTGGGTTCCAAAATGTTGCACACCAATAAATGAAGGCGGATTGTGAGAAAATCTGCTTTATACTGTATCAATATGTTACTCAGGAGACCGAAGGTTATAGACACTGACCTTAAATCTATTTTTGAATTTGGACTGAGTGAAATTTAAATGATCAGTCAGCTGGTGAAACTTTGCCAAGACTATCAGATCACTTATAATAAACTTTCCAAGGATGAATCGCAGTCAAGTTTAGAATCTAGTGAATATAGTAATTTCATGAAACGATATTGATACATATCTCAAAATCACCAAAATTAGGTCTCTCGACTAACAATATTCTTTTAATAGCCAAAATTAGGACTTGGATGAAACTCTTCCACCACTATTTATATTTTCACTGACGTTGTTTTAAGCTAATCTGATTCTACAATAGACCACACGTGTGAGATATCTTCCATTAAAAATTTAATTTTATATTTTCTCTAATTACATAAATTATGAAATAATTAAATTGTCTCATTGTAAATATTATGTTAATTTTATATTATCCTTATACATAGTTATTAGGTATTGCAGTCCTTATGCAGTCGGTAAAATGGCTGTCCGTCCGTGAAGACGCCTAGTGCAAAAACTATTAGGCCTAGCGCGGGAACTATTAGCTCTACCAAAATATACTGAAAACCCTGAGGAAAATACACTGAAAAAAATGGTTTAGCTGTCCCAGCTAGAAGTTTAGCTGGATAATAAGAAAATATAGCTATGTTACCTAAATTTCTAGCTAGGCTACCTAAAAATCTAGCTACTTTAGCTAATTTTGTCATCTAGAAATTATCTAGCTCATTTATCTAGATAATTTCTAGGTGGCAAAATCAGCTAAAACAGCTAGATTTTTAGGTAGCCCAGCTAGAGATTTAGGTAACACAGCTATATTTTATTAGAAGACGAAATCCAGCTAAACCATTGTTCTCAGTATACTCATCATAGCGTTGCTCTATAAGTTCACGAAAATTGAGGTTTTTTGCTTCAAAATGACCCTGCGAACACGCCTATTCCGGATACTATTAGGTCTACCGAACTCATATTTTACATGGAGATGTGGCTAATGGGAGGAGAAATAGTGAGAACCCTAAGAAAAATACTTATCGAGATGTTGCTATTCAAAAATATGAAAATTTAGGCCTTCTGGCTAAAGAATTTTCAAAATTGACAAAAATTTGTCGCTAAACAAGCATACAGGATCGGCAATATCTGAAAAAGGAAACAAATTTCTGTATAAACTCCTAGGATCGATATTAAAAAATTATTCACAAATTTAACTCAAAACTAACATACGGGATTGAAAAGTTTAAAAAAACTGAAAAATCTTACCCGTTCCTACGAAATGATTTTTTATTGCACTTTTTGAGGCCAAGTATGATAAAATTAATCCCAGTATTATAATAACTGCCGCAATTATATATGAAACGACGTCAAAGAGGTTTATGACTAAAAATGAGACCTACAGTTGTGCAACATTTTTAAACACCCGAACCGGCCCGAAATTTTGATAACAAAATTTCTGGTAATTTACGGTGCTTACACGGTTATTTTTTGAATCGAACTTTCGCGCCGGGTTGCAAATCTCAATTCCGACCAAACCCGAAGTCAACATCACTAATTTTTTACAATATTTAAAAATTTTTAGAATATTTTTCTGTGCCCTATTTTTACGGTGGGTTTAAAAGAATAATCTGAAGATTAGAGTTTCTTTTATAAAAAAAACTGTTCATTGAAAAATGAATACGTGATTATAAGTTTAATTAAGTGGTGGATTACTGTTCTTGGAGTTAATTGCGTTTTTGCGGTATTTGCTCTTTTCAGAAAGTTATCGAACAAAGTATAATTAGAGATTAGATAAGAATTTAAAAAATAAAAGATTTACTTTTTTTGGTTGAATTCCACAATTTAATTTTTTTAAATTAAATCAATTTCTGTCCACTTCCAAAGTTTTTAGCGATCAGGTAATTTGCACTGAAGAAAATTGTTAGATGTTTCAGCTAAACATATAGCTGGAAAAGATGGTTTTTCTGGTTTTCCCCTGACGTAAATAAAACCATTATTTATTTATCACAGACTGAAGTGATAAATATTAATTAAAAATGCATTGCCGATCACGAGTATGAGACCACATTCTTTCGATGATTGTTTAAGTTCTTTTAATGTTAATTGCATTTTTTTAACATTAACTTTCTATTGAATAAACAATACTTTATACTTTATTCTATCAAATTTGGTCGACAGAAAAATGAAATTCATTATAATAAATATTCATACATATTTTAATACATTTGTAAGATTGTACCATTAAGCTTGGTACTTAAAAACGATTAGTTTGATGATTTTAATTTTTAAATATTTTTATCTCTATAAATACTTTTATCGTAAGATACAAAAGTCTTATCTTTGAATTTCCAGAATTTTAGTTTCATAATTTAAAATAGATTAATAGCTAATTTGTTGGGAACAGGAATGATTCAACTTTTTTAAATGTATTGTATTTTTGCCTAAAACTATTTTGAATGCCTACTTATTATAATTCACGCTTTAAAAAAATATTTAAAACAATTTTAATATTAAATAACGAGTTTGGATGCTTAACAGCCGGTTTTTCTTTTTCATTAGAGTTGCAATAATTTTGTTAGGACAATATTGTTAACCTCGCTCTCTAATTAATACTTATTCTTTATACAAAGTTCTTTAAGCCGATCCTTCAATTAGATAAGAGTTAACCGTTTTTCTTTTTATTTTCTGGAAG
>CAKNWT010262456.1:626-14800 GCA_932066315.1 Andricus coriarius
AGCGATACCGATTATGGGACTGATGAGTATAACTGTCCGTGATATTTAGAAATAATTGTCTTTAGCCGGCGCAATTTGTGTGTGTATGTGTATATCCGATTTTTTGTTTTTTATATACACCAAATAGACTGAATGAGTAGTATTTTAATAATCATGGATTATAAATATATTCATAGGATTTTAACAAAAACTTTTGGTCTTCTTATTCCCCCTTTTCCTATTTTAGGTAATTTATTTCATGAACCTATTTTATTCGGAAATTAACCAATCTTTTCTTTAAATATATATGAACTAAACATCAATACAATCCGAGTTTTGTATATAATACATTTGTGTACAATTTAATACAATATTGTATTTTAAATAACCAATAAATTAATAAGTACACTGTAAAAAAAGTTGGTGTAAATTTACATCCTGCGACGATGAAAATAATTCGATCGATGTGGCGCATAGTACATAAGCAGAATTCTGTAGAAACACATATTTTTCTTCTCAACCTGCGTCCTCCGTAAAGAAATACATGCAGGACGTAAATTTCCCGTCATCGATCATGAAATTACGTACAGGTCCTAAATCTAAGGGTCGGAAATTTCCGAAATCTCGTTGAATCTTGATTTCAGCTTTTTTAATTCAATAGATATTTCGAGGTTTGGTTCCCCAAAAACTTTTCGGTTATTCAAATTTCAATATTTTTTTTCATCTCTGACTTATTCCTAACGTCCCTGATTAACAAATTTCCGTGACTTTTCTCTGATTTGCAGGTTTTCTCTAACCTGCGGACACCTTGCTACTATTTACAACTTTTCACAGAGGTAAACATATTTCAAGGCTATTTTCTATATTTAAGGGAGAAAACGGTATATAACCACTTGACAGTATCAACATTTGAAAATTCACTTTTTTTCGAGTGAAAGAACAAATTATTTTTACATATTCACCACAACGCGAAATGCCTTTCAAAACAACGTAAAAAAGAATGCAAACGAATGAAATGCGCACCCATTGGTAAGAGGCCGCTCGGGCGTCTCCGAAACTCATCGTTTGGCACGACTTATACTCGAGAGTCCCGAATTGTCAAAATTTACGTCCTGCACATAATTCTGCGACGTTCATCCGTGCGGACTTACTTCCGCGCGATAGAAAAGCACATATCGTCAAAATATACATGTGTGACGAACGCCGAAGAAAGGGGGCTTACTCTGAAAAAAGTGAAATCGAGGCTGTTACACCTTTCGATAGTTTTTGAGCTGCTCTTTTTAATGAAACCATCGATAACAATTTGCGAGCGTTATTAATGCTAATAATTGAGTTGTTAGACACCCGTGAAATCGGGCTTTCGCTCGAGAGCTCGAGATCCCGTGAAACACCTCCCACCACTCACCACCGCAATCTACGCGTCTCATATAAACCCCATCCGTGAGCCGCGCCGCTATATGGGTGAGAATGTGTAGTAAGTGGAGAGGGAAGATTTCGTGAGTCTTCCCTCTCTCCTAAAAGTCGCGTCTATCGGGTCGACTTCGACCGCTCGCCCTTAAAAATCTCACTTTTAAGAGTAAGCCCCCTTTCTTCGGCGCACGTCACATATACTATCGTATACTTAATGTCCCAAGTAAATTTATCACCTTACGTAAACTTACTATGTTTAAAAATACACTGCACGTAAAAAACTAGCTGATTGTCAATATCACCAAAGCTTTTTTTGTAGTGTACAATTTTCTCACAGTGTACCAATAATAATTCTACAAAGCGAACATTACATTTTTGGCATTGACATATGTAAATATTGTAAACTATGAAAATAGTAAATTTAAATTGAATTTTATTTTCAGAGACATTTATAATTATTATTGAAGTTAACGCTTAATTGAACTAAATTATAAAAGTTTAGATTTTGTCTTAAAGCTAGAAAACAATTTATTTTGTTTCGTTATGAAACCAGTGAAAAATCAAGACGTTTACAACAATTAATTATGTTAGAAAAATATCTATTGTTG
The DNA here is from genome assembly GCA_932066315.1 of Andricus coriarius. Classification (NCBI taxonomy): domain Eukaryota; kingdom Metazoa; phylum Arthropoda; class Insecta; order Hymenoptera; family Cynipidae; genus Andricus; species Andricus coriarius. The sequence continues at coordinate 2,624 of CAKNWT010262456.1, forward strand.
CAAATATGTCGAATATTTCTAACGATTTGTATTATAAAGAATAAATAAATATTAATAACGTTGTAGAATAAAAAAGTCTATGTGAACAATATTTAATTATGACTAAATAGAAAATACATAATTATAAGAAAATAAATACTACCATTTGGAACACGGTATTTAAATAAAATTTAAAAACATTTATTTGCATTTACGGTCGCCCGACAGTACAATTCTTAACGAATTTTTATGTTGTTTTTAAATAACCGCAAGTATTCCAAGTGGAACGAGTGACTAAACAAACATTTGTTATTAAACAAAAAAGTTTAATCTTTTTTTTTGTCTAACTTGTTAGTGATACCATTTATTTTAAGGCTTTGATTTTGAGTGGGTTAGAGCAAGTCAATATTTTCTACAATGTTATAAACAAACTATTGAACGAAAGTCATTTTTTCGTGATTCGCAATGCTTATCTATTTTAAATCCATAGCCTTTTTTAATGAAATATGTCATATTAATGTGCGCTTATAATAAGTTAATAAAAGCTGCTATTTGCTAATTATTTAAACATTTTTTATGAAAAAATGCACATTTTGACTATTTTTGTACGAATAGGCTGCTTCATTCTCTTTTGCGGAATAAACTAGAATTGTCTTGACAAAGATTCCTCGCTGTCATATTTTTTATAAAAACAAAAATTGTTAATTAGATAAAAAACTATTAAAAACAAATGCACATTTTGACAATTTTTCATGAATAGGCTTCGGTTTCTTTTGCGGAATCAACTAGAAATCTCTTACTAAATACTTTTTCCTTTCATACTTTTCATAATGACAAAAAATGTTACTTATATAAACAATTTGTATACAAAAATGCAAATTTCGACTATTTTCTCATGAATAGGCTTTATTTTTTGCGGAATCAACTCGAAATGTCTTGTCAAAGACTCTTTGGTGTCATATTTTTCATATTAACAAAGATCGTTAATTATAACCCATTTTTAAAAACAAATGTACATTTCAACCATTTATTCTTAACTTATTGTAAGCGCACATTAATATACACAAGAAGTCCAATATAAGGCCAGTTTCGGGAGTTGCTTCCCACTGGCCGTGGCACTAAATCAGTCAGCGATTTCTGTTCTGTTATAAAAATACATATATAGTGCTTTTATTTAAGGTTGCTAGGTGACTTGAGGATTGTTAGAAAAAGTTTGAAGAAAGTTAGTATGGAATTGCGAGGCTGTTGAGTCGTATCGCGGACCGAGATTGCGGGCAAAAGAGTCAAAACTTTAGGCAAAGTGGCCGTAAAGTTTTATTATGCAAATTGTACTCGTTCTATTATTAAAAAATTACATAATTATTATAAAGTGTGGACTTTCATTACGTCAATCCACGCTTTAACTCGAGAACGTATTCGTCAATTAGTTTGAACTCTAACAATTTCAGAAGTAGGATAGTGGCCCATTTCCACTGAATAAGATTTATTCAGTGAGGCAAATCCTCGAAAATCGGAAAATTTGGACAAATTCCAGTAACCAAGCTAAATAATAATAAAAAAAAGAAGAACGCGATGCTTGACGCCAGGATAAAAAAATGGTTCTGGATTGTTCTCGCGTGTTATTGAAAGTTATTTTTTTTTGTGAGAATCAATTAGATCCGCCTGAGAATAGTGATTAAAGAAGTGTGGAATGGAATTCTGTTCTGTGAAAATTAAAAAAAAAAGAAAAAAAAATCGTGAATAGTGAGAATGGATCAACTGGGAGCAGCTGGAGGACTTTCCACATCACATTATTGGCTTGGTTGGTCAAATCAAAAGAACACGGAAGGTCAAGATTTCCATTTGTGCAGTTCCGGCAACTCCCACCACGGTCCCGATATATTCTTCTCCCCGTCAGTGGGTGACCAATTAAAAAAAAGAGGCCCGAAGAGCGGGAAGCCTTGAATTGAGTACTTTGACATGGCGTCATGGAAATACGTTGTACGACTTTTGCAAGAAAATATTATAAACGTAAAAGTCATAATTGTATAAATAGTAATATTTCTCAAGTGTAGAATGTATTTTCTCAGTCATGCTCCATTCTTTTGTCGATTCACGACCAGATCGTACGAGTTTCAATCTTTATAGCCTTGAATAACTAGTCTGGCTTTATATTTCATTTTACCGGAAATATCGTTTTTACGCTTGAAGACCCATCGTGAGTCTATTATGTTTGGTCTTTTACCGTCTTTCCCTGTTTTAGGTCGGTCTACAGTTCTTTATACCTTGTTCTTTTCTAAGGATTTAAACTCTTCGCCATTAGCCTTAAGCCACTCCTGTTTTTCTTTGGATTCTATGGCTTGTTTAAAGTTTTTAGGATCGTTATTTAATATCGCGTGTAAACAGTATAGTTTCATCGTTTGTAGTATCTGTGGTATTTTTTTTATCGCCCAGTAGGCTAGACAACCGAATGTTTTGATTTGATTTACATCATAATGATAGTTTGGGGACAACTTGTTGGCCTGAAAGTACCGTCAGTGCTGCCACTTGGCCACGGTCAGCATTTCCCTAATTTTCAGTTTTGAGTGCCACCCGCCTGCTTTCGAAATATTGTTACTGTCAGGGGTATTTTTTCTCTTATACATATTTTGCACATAAATTTTACGTCCTTCAAAAATATATATGAATTAAACCTCAATAAAGGTCGAGGTTAAGATGCGTTACCACTGTTAAGGGTGGTTTTTGGTGGTTAGTGTGCAGTGTTTAAATAAATGAATGTAGTTCAAGTTTGACAGATTTATTAAAGATAAGAACAGATAAATAGTATACAGGTACAATAAAATAAACTTACGTTGACTTTTCTAAGCAAGAAAGGGCGAGAGAGGGTTTTCTTGTCGATTGGATCTCCGTGTTTATCGCAGAGCAGCGACGGAATTCTACCGGATGTTTGTTTTGATGTTTACTTTGAGTATAAAGTCAAGAATGAGTCCCTTTCACGAACGTTAACACTACGGACTTTATTCACTAAGAACTCTACGACGATCGAAAGTCTCAGCCGAAGGGACTTATTTTCGAAGTTATATTCCACGTTACTATTCCAAAGTGAGATAAAAGCTCGAGACTTAATCAAAGCGGTTCCCCTTTTAGGGATATTTCACGGTGAGGTAAAAGCTCGCAACTTAATCAAAGCGGTTCGTAAATGATGTGGAGAGTATGACTGCTTGAACGATAAAAACGATTGACAAGGGTAGCGTAGGGGTTTATATACGCTTGACACTTCGATGAAGTCACGAACTTTCTTAGAAGCAAGTGGCACACCGAAACCAAGGCACGTTCCGGTCACAATGTCACCAAGGCACGTTCTTCTTTAAAATAAATTCTAATAATGAGTTTCGGATTACTTGAGTGACGATTATTTATGTCCCGTTAACTGATACCTTCGGTGATCGATCGTGTCTTCTCTAGATCGGCTATATGTCGCTTGATATACGCGAGTCTTGTTACTGCATGTGGTGACTAATACTATCTCCAGCGACCGTGGACAGCGATCGCGCATCTCTACTTTCGACCTTTCAGGAGTTTGGATTTTATACGTTATTTTAGCTATAGGCGATATCTCTAGTCACACACTTTCGATTACAATCTTGTCTGACTATGCGCATGTTTCTCCACTAAGTGGGTTATACTTTAATAGTAACCTGTAGTATGACATTATAGCAATAACTTATTACTTTAATTTAGACATACGTATGTATTCATATTCCATATAATTAGTTATGACTTTGTTATTGTTTATGTTTCAGATTATTAGGAATATGCATACATTCAAATGTTATTAAATATACTTAATTATCTTACCGACCGTAGTGTAGTTACCATAATAAGGTTCAAACTCAGAGAAGATCGTTAATGCTATTGCTTGTAGTTGATGAGGTTAGCCTGAAAGACGTGAAGTAAAGTAGGTTGCACCTAACTAGGCGTTACATCAAATTTTGTCAAATTTCGGGATGTAACACGTAAATGTCCCACTTGCCGTAAAAGGGTTAACAAATTTTAAATAATTTTTATTATTGAATTAACGTCAAAATTATTAAAATTATTGTTTAATAAAAAAATGTAGGTGGACATGAACCTATGTTTTAACCTGGGTCTAAGTCCTAAAAGAACAGTTTTTCGATGGAATCGTGCTATGTGGGGTAGTTAGTTATAATGTGGGCGGGGTCCCCGTGAGGTGCCCCCTTGGCGCTCAAGCCATGAAGCCTATTGTGCCGCACACGTGCTTATTCTCAAGGTAGTACTTCGAATCCGGCCAATCTTCGCCGAGTGTTTTTGGATCTCGGTAGGTTACCAACGTTCTGAAATTATACCTCTTTGGTGTCAGGTATACTTATTGCACGGTAAATGACGCGGACCTCTTTCAATGGAAAAGTGAGCCTCACCTACTCTGCCATTCTGCAGCCTCCCTAGCAGGCCGCAAGGAGGGGATACGGCCAGATTGGTGTGGATGGAGCGTTACCTCTGAGGTCATTAGTTAGATGGACAGCGACCATCGAGCTAGACCCAAGCGCAAGAAGAAGGTGGGTTCCGAACCACCGAAACCCCGGCAGAATTACATAGAAAAATTTCCATTGGTACCCGGCTCAGGGGACGAACCCCAGACCTCCTGCATGGAAGTCTAACGCGCTATCGTCTGAGCCACCGAAGTTTCTTATGTGGTGTAGGAAACAACGTCGTATACAGAAAAGGGACCACCCAACTCCTCGCAGACGCTCCTTTCCAAGTATGTTTGGTCCCCCCCAAAATCCGTGGGACCGGCACTGACCACCGGGGCTTGCACCCGATCGGAATCAATGGGGAGATTGCTACTCCCTTGGGGTATATTGTTTTTAACATACCGACTCATGACTGTTTTTCATTCGGGGTTCCTTCCCCTAGCTGGTTTTTGTCCACCCCGGCTTCTTATTGGAAATTAGTAACAACTTTTGAGGGCCCCCCCCCCTCCAGGCTTTAGTTCAAAAGCGCAAACGGAACCTAGATATGGATGGCTATTATCTTGGATAGAAAACCGGCCTCAAATGTTGAATACCGCGAAAATGCTGGAAAAATCAGAATTTTGTTTTAAACCCATGATTTTTTAATACTTGTATATAGTTTTGTAATAAATATCGTGTCGCTTTTTGAAAAAATTGCGCCTTTAGTTGCGTTAAGTGCAGTGTTACTAACCGTTACCGTAAAAAAATCGAAGATCGTACTAAAATTAGTTTCAGATTTCAAAATTAAAAATTCATTTTTAGATATTTATTTTGTTGATTATATAAATTTAATTTGCCTAGAAAATGACTAATAATTGGCTTTAGAAAGATATAATTTATGAATAAACTAAGTATTCCGAAAATAAATTTTTATTAAAAAAGAACGTCACTTGTTTCCTTCTTGCGCTGATTTTTCATTATGGTTTATTTTGTAATAAATTCGTGGTTTTATAATTACTTTTAAAATATATATTTTTTCACCTTTTTTCGATTTCTCTCAATAATAATAATAATAATCAATAATAATCCGAATTTTTATTTATTAGACACTTTTTCGATACTGCTAATAACTTTGAAGTAAATCATTCAGGAAAATCATAGTTTTCTGGTCAATTTAGACTTGAACGTGCAGATGAACTTTTTTTATCAGAACTAAACTTGACACAGTTGTTCTTTAGATAAAAAAATGAGGTCCAAGGAGCTTTTCTTTTTTGACGTTTTTATTTTATGATACATCCTAATGAATATATGTAAAATTAAAATTATATCTCGTTTTCTTGTTTTTCGGCAGAAGACATGTGGCCTGATCCAACGGATACTTCAGTAAGAAAGCCACGTAGATTAACTGGAACTCCAGCTAACAAATATTTAAGTATTGTAGGCTGCATTAGTGTTGGCAGCGTTATTTTAATAAGTTACCTTTTCAGGTAAGTTCATTAAATGATTCTTTGCTTGACTAACATTCTTAAATAAAAAGATTAAGTATGTATGCCCATCTGAGAAGGTCCATTGTTCTTGTATAGGAAATTTCAGCCGAGATACAGTAGGGTGACAATTGGGGTTCCCACATCCACTGGTAAAGGATCGAATGTTATTGGATAACTTCGTGGGTTGGGTATCCCATATTCTGTAGGTAGAGAAACAAAGCATAGGAGAATCATTAAAGGTCCCAGATCCTCTTGACAGAAGTCTGAGAGGATCGGGAGGTAAGAGTAGAAGGAAAGATCCCAGATCCTCTTGAAAGAGGACCGAGTGCTAATAGTAGAAGGGTAGATCCCAGATCCTTTTGAGAGAGGACGAAGAAGTAAGAGTAGAGGGGAAGATTCTATATCCTCTTGACTGACGACCGATAAGTTATGTGATAAAAAGAATCCCAGATCCTGTTCTGAGAAGACAGAGAGGTAAGAGTAGAAGGAAATATTCCAGATCCTCTTATCAGAGAACCGTGGTGTAAGAGTAGAAGGAAAGATACAGGAAAGTAGAGCTGACCCTCGCTAGTCCCCGAACAGCCTGTTCATATGATGAGCTAAATGCTCATCATAGCGTTGCTTTACAAAAAGGTCAAAAATTGAGCACTTTGTACTTGAAATTAACCTGTTAGCACGCTTAGAACAAAATTTAGGCTTTTTGCCTAAAAATTTAAAAAATTGACTCATGTTTGGCTCAAAACCAGTATGCTTGTTCGTACGAAAACACTAAGTGAGGGCGCTTGCCGGCGGTTTTACGAACTGATTTAAATACTAATATTATTAATAAATAAATCATTCATTAAAATGCACATTTCGACGGGTGCAAATAAGGCTGCCATAGTTTTGTTCTGACATTTAAACAAAGTAGACATTCATTTTTTATATTGTCCAGACAATGTAAAAAATGAACGTTGCCGTCTTTTTAATGTTAGGCTGCTTACTCATAGATATTGATTGTTGTCATTATACCTTGAGAAGGAACGTGTGGACTGTTGTATACGTAATTTTTCAATTGGAATAAGAACTCCACTCATTCGACTACACTGTCGAAGCTGAATTCCGACACGCTGCCGATACCTCCATCTTCGATGTCACGGCCACCGACTGGACCCACACGTCCTCGTCGCGAGGTACGTCATCTCTGTTGTGGACAGGAGTTTTGGGTTTTCTAGCGGGTCAAGGGTGGTTCTCGTATGGATGGATAGGTGGCAACAGAGTTCAGAGACATCTGTCGGTTGCAGCAGGTGCTGCGTGGAGAAATCCCCGTTACCGACAGGGCGTGACAGATCTGAAGGGGTTTGGCGAGAGTGCTGTTAGTGACCTAGGCGGTGAGGGATCTTTCCACACGCTACTGCGGGCGGCAGCCCGTGGCTCGGGGTCTAGCTAAAAGCGCGGTAGATATTCATCTCAAGAGGAGCACTAGGACACGTAGGTTACCACCCCAAAAAATGGAAGGGCATTCGGAAAAGGAGGCACAGGGGATGCTAATAGGTAAAATTAGAGAATTGAGAGAAGACGTAAGGGGAACTAAAGAGTAGATGGAAGGTATCAGGGAGGACTTGAGGATTAGAGACGCTAAATGTGAAAAGGATGGGAAAGAGCTAAGGGAGAAAGTAGAAGGTTTAGAGAGAGTGGTGGTGTCGGTAAGGAAGGAAGATGAAGTTGAAGTGAAACATGGAAGAGGGAATTAGGGTGTGGAAGGAATGAACGGAAAAAGGCTAGAGAAGATAAAGGGCAGGGCGGACATGACAGTAGGTGGCAGGGCGGAGGACGAGCGTAGGAACGAAAAGGAGAAGGTGGTGGCTAGAGAAAGGATAAGAGCAGTGGAGGTGAGATTAGAGAGAAAGGAGAAATACTATTGTGGTAAGAGCGTTGAAGCTAAGAAGGGTGAAAGAAAGAGAGGACGTGGAAGTGCTTCTACACAGCATGGGGTGGGGGGGGGGGGGGGTTAAGGGCATGGCAGGTAAAGTTAGACTGTAAGGAAAGACGGGAACTGAAGTGGCGGCCGTGGAATTGGTGGGTTGGGAAGACAAGTTGGGGGTAATGCGAAATAAAAATATGATAAAGGATAAGGGAGTTTTCGTCGACCACGATTTGACGCGGAAGGAAAAGAATGTACAGAGAATGCTGAACGACAGGTCTAGGAGGGAGAGGAGTGAAGGGAGAACGGCAAAGGTAGGGTATAGGAAAATAAAAGTAGATGAGAAAATGTGGGTGTGGGACGAGGAGAAACAGGTGTGAGGGTGACCTTAACGAGGGAGGCGATAGAGAAGTATCGGGAGCAGTTAAAAAAGGTACGCTCAGAAGGGTAGTCGGTGGAAGAGATATAGGAGGATCTGAAAAATAAAGTGAAAGGTTGTGTGCAAAAATAGTTATTTGTGATACAAGTGCGCAAAATAGGTGATTGTGTGCGAGTGTGAAATTTGCAGCATAAGCCGCAGGCGAATGATGCAATCACACGAGTTAGCGATCACCTATGCGCACGTGTATCACACGCTATTTTTTGCAACGCCCGTCCGAAAAAGTTGTGTTAGGAGGAGTTAACGAAAAATACTAATTTTCAAAGAAAACATCTTTGAATTTCGTAAACTATTTTTATGAAAAAAAAACAAAATTTGAAAAAAAATGTATGAAATTTTTTTTTTTTGGAATTAAGATGTTTGAAAAAAAATGTTGTAAAAAAAATTTTGAAAAAAAATGATTGAAAAAAATTTTTGAAAAAAATGTTGGAAAAAATGTTGACCAAAAAAAATGTTGAAAAAAAATAGTTAAAAAAAATGTTCAAACAAAAAAATTTTGTGGAAAAAAAAATATTTAAAAAAATTTTTTGGGGCTTATGCCCTTTTTCTGTGCCAAATTTTGGCGGTTACGCCCTTTTGTACGACGGACGACAACGGCTACGAAACCTAAAAAACAAAACTTCACTCATTAAAAGATTTATTCAAGTTAAATCTAAATTTATTTGAAGAAGATACCAACACCAGTGTTTAAAGTTACCTGTACCAGTGTCTAAAGTACCCCATCTCGAAAGTGCGCATGTGCAGCTTTTTCACCAGTGCCTTAAGTAAGCCATATTCAAACTGCGCATGCGCGAAAATTGTTTCGCACACAGTCTGCTCAAATGAGGTCCTTTAGACACCATTTAGAAGCATGAAAAAGTCAACTTTAGAGGTGGGTGTTGCAAAAAAGGTATTTAGGAAGAAGAAGAAAAGAATGGTGAAGCCGTGGTGGGATAGGGAATGTAAAAAGATGAAAAGAAAGGTGAAAAGAAAGTACAAGAAATGAAAAAAGGGAACTGCGAAAAGGGAGGAGTACGTAGAAATGAGGAAGGAGTTAAGGTTCATGTGTAAGAAGAAAGAGCAGGAAAAGTGTGTGGAAGATAATAAATCGGTTTAGGAAACGTGGTTGTTTAGTACACAAGAGGTGAGGGAGAGGCTGAAGGGGATAGTGAAGAAATTATGGAGGGGGAGTGATTCCCAAGAGGGTGGATGGAGGGGTTGATTGTGCCACTGTATAAGAAAGGAGATAGGGATAGGCAGGAAAATTATAAAGGGATTACGCAATTGTATGCGGCGTACAAAGTATACGCGGTGGTGTTTGCGGATAGGCTGTGGAAGGATGTCGAGGGGAAAGGAATATTGACGGAGACTCAGGCGGGCTTTAGGGAGGGCAGGAGCACTATCGACAATATTCATGCCTTGCAGCACGTGGTGGATAGAGAATTAGCGAAGAAGGGTTCGAAAATATATACGTTTTTTATGGATCTCAAAGGCGCGTTCCCTTCGGTGGGGAAGAGGAGGTTGTGGTAGGCGATGGAGCAGAGGGGAGTGGAGAGAGGCCTGATCGAGAGGGTAAGGGAGGTATATGAAGATACGAAAGATAGAGTGAGACGAGGGGAGGAAATTTCGGAGGTTTTCTGGATGGATAGGGGTTCACGCATGGGTGTCTGCTTAGCCCAACGCATTTTGCGATTTTAATCGCGGATATGGAAAGTAAGCTAACGGCCGGAGTGGTAGGAGCTGGTAGGTTAGGAGGGGTTAGGATATGGTTACTCCCATATGCAGATAACATAGTGCTGCTATCAAAGAGCGAGGAGGACTTAATGGAGATGATAAAGAGGTTGAGAAGATACCTGGATAAGAATAGTTTAGAGCTGAATGTGGAAAAGTCTAAGGTTTTGGTGTTCTGAAAAGGAGGTGGAAGCGATAAGGGAGGTGAGTGGAAGTGGAAGGGAAAGGCGGTGCAGATGTTGAAAGAGCTTGTGTACCTGGGCTTCCTATTTCGGAGGAATGGGGGAGTGGATGGTCATGTGAAAGAGAGAGAAAGAGAGTGAGAAGGACAAATGTGGTGATGAGTCAGGCGTGGGGGCTGGGAAAGAAGTTGTTCGCAGACAATTTTGGAAGGAGAATGAAGTTCTTCGAGTCGCTAGTGATGAATGTCTTTATTTATGGAGTGGAGGTGTGGGTGGAAGGAAATTGAGGAGGTAATTTGGATACAGGAGAGGTGTGTAGAGTAGTCACTGGGGTTGGCTAGGAATACGCCTAATTATATTGTCAGAAGGGTGACGGGTAGAACGAGTTTAGGGATTATAACGGAGAGTCGGGCGTGTAAATATGAGGAGAAATTTTTGGAAGAGGGGGGAAGTAAGCTAGGTAGAGAGTGTTGATGGGAGAAGGAGAACAGGAGAGGGGTGGGAAGATGGAGTTTGAAAGGGAATGGTAATTCAGAACGAATGGACTGCATAAGGATGAAGTGAGAAGGTTGCACGAGGAAGGAAGGAAGTGGCAATCACATCCAGGACTCTTTCTAACCAAATGATGTGTGTTTCGAAAGTCTGAGTTACTACAATGATATCATCGAGGCAAACACATGAGGGTCGAATTCAGGTGTTATAAGTCTATCCAACAGACGTTGAAAAGTGGCAGGGGATTTCAACCAGCTGAAGGGCATTCTGGTATTATGATATGAACCCTTTCCCGGCGCAACATAAGGGGTGTGTTTTGTATTTATAAATTTAATTTTTAGTTTTTATTGTAAGCACAAATGAAATATCTATCACTGAAATGAACTTAAACGCAGAAAGGAATGTTATTGCTACATAGTGCGTACTTAATCAATCCTTTTCGTTCTTGATACTTGTAATAATCACCGAGATTTGATTTACACAAGAACCGAGACTACCATTTGCAGCAAGGGGTAGTACGTCATAATTAACCATACCATTAAATAGTTATCCTCTCATATCGAGTTTTTCAAAATCTTTAAAATCGCTACGAGGTATTGCTTGTCTATACCGTGGATGCTAGTTGGAATAAGCTTGCTCGAGTTGTTCCAACATGCATATTGGTGGCTAGACGAATTTAAACAATTATCTTATATTCTGCAAATAATCTGATATGGGTTAATCCCATCCCCGAGTCCTTCTAAGCTCATCATTAAATTTAAGTTGAAAATTAACTTCCCCATACCTTCGCCGAAATTGGACAACAAAACCATCTTAATTAGTTTTTCTTTTTAAATAACCGTATAAGTACTATTTCAAAATGTTGAAGGGATTTAAATAAGGTTCATCATGCCTGGGGTCTTTTTGACCCCAGTGTGCCAGCGAAGGGTTAACCCATAGTTTTATAAGATTCTGTTAAGGGCATGTGATACTTCAATCGGGTTCAGTTCCCCCGGGTTTTTGTCCACAAAACTTGAAATTTGTAAAAACTGAATTCGGAGATGCTATAAAATAGAATAACGGACGTCCCCGAACTCTTTTTTTAAGGGATAATAGCAAAAAAAATATATTCTGCTATATAAAATTTTTCTGTATATGGGGCATAATTTCTCAAGTGTACCCACCTCGAAAATGAAAGTTGTCTGATCGGGCTAAAAATTGGCCCAATTGTAGAACTATTAGATACTACTCCTCACACCAAAAATTAATTAATTCTGATCATTAATTATCAAAGTGGAAGGGGTACAATTTTTGATTTTTTAAGAAAGGCCTTACTTTCAAACATTTGTAACTTCTTTCCTATTGCTTTAAACAAAATTTCACTACAAATGTTTCTTATAGATTTTTTCACAAAATTTTTGGTGGTCGTAACGATTTTTAAAAAAGTGAAAATTTGACCCTAATTTTTGAAAATCAAAAATAAATTTGACTTTTTTTCAAATTTCGACACTTTTTTTTTCTTCAAAATAGTTTTAAAAGAAAGCTGAGATTTTTT
>CAKNWT010262480.1:671-13987 GCA_932066315.1 Andricus coriarius
AAATTTATTTTTGATTTTCAAAAATTAGGGTCAAATTTTGACTTTTTCAAAAAATCGTTACGACCACCAAAAGGTTTGTGAAAAAATCTATCAAAAACATTTATAGTGAAATTTTGTTTAAAGCAATAGGAAAAAAGTTACAAATGTTTGAAATTAAGACCTTTTTCAAAAAGCCAAAAATTGTACCCCCTCCACTTTGATAAATAATGATCGAAAATAATTAATTTTTGGTGTGAGGAGTACTATCTAATAGGACTACAATTGGGCCAATTGTTTTTCAAGAAAGGCCTTACTTTTAAATATTTGCAACTTTTTTCCTATTGCTTTAAATAAAATTTCACTACGAATGTTTTTTATAGATTTTTTCACAGACTTTTTGGTGGTCGTAACGATTTTCAAAAAAAGTTAAAATTTGACCCTAATTTTTGAAAATAAAAAAATAAATTTGACTTTTTTTCAAATTTCGACACTTTTTTTTCTTTAAAATATTTTAAAAGTAAGCTGAGATTTTTTCCTATAAGATCCCTAATTTTCAGAGTGGCAAATTTATTTTTCTTCGAGTAATATAACGATACGTAAACAAAATTCCTTGATAGAGCGGCTGGCGCGCGATCTCCCCTAGTGCGCTCACGCCGAGGATCTTTGTGCAACGCTTTAGTACCAGTTTTTTAAGTTAAGTAATATTATATGGTAATATTATATGTCTCTCTCATCGATTTCTTGTCTATAGTTTCATCAGTTATTTTCTTTGCAGAACTCTTTTGCGGATTCTGTTTTTCGCCATTCGAGAAGATGTCGTGTCTCTCAGAGGACGGAAACATTTTGAGTTGAGGTGTTCCACCTTGAGTGGGAATGAAAGTGTAGTACTGTAATGTACCTAATATCGTAACAGCTTTCTCAAATCTGGCTTTCAGTAACTCTGTGGCTAAGGCATGATTTTCTTTGCTGCTGAAAAAAAAACTTCGGTTTCCTTACAGTTACTCTTTGCCCACTGAAACAAAACATGGGGAGTGAGTATGTGATGTTTCGGAGAACATTGTAAGCTCGAACGTGCTGCTTGTCTCTATATTCGCTCCTATACTATCACATACACCCTTACCACGAGATGTACCATGGAAATGCCATTCAACTTGGATACCAAAATCTTCTATATGGGCTCGGAGATTAGCAAATCTACTCTTATTTTTAAAATGCTGCCCTGCACCATCAGGGAAATAGTGGATTATCTTTGGCCTGAAATGAGTTTTCAAGTAATCTACTATTATCTCCTGATACTCGTGAGCAGCCACCGTGTCATGAGCTAAGTCATCAGATATGATTGCGATACTAATCATGCTTGAGCTCTCCATATTTTTTATAATTAATCACCACAATGAATATTGCAGCTTGGTCCTTACTCTAGTGGAATGATTGAGCTGCATTCTGAATTAAGAACGCGTAATCCTCAGCGAAATCGAAGCAAATCAAAAACTCCTCAGGCTCCTTTGAAATAAAGTGATGAGTTTTTAATTTCAACAGCCTTTCACAGAAATCATCTAGGAATTCATCAGTATCCATTACATCTGTCGGTCTGTTATCAAATTTAAAATCTCTCTTCATTAATATAATGTTTATCAAAAGCTTTTGTGATGCTATCTTTCAAGTTTGTAGTACCTGGACAGTTTTCACACACTCCTAAGTGACAGGAACTTGAAGAGTTAAGTCATACAAAAGCATCCAGGCAGTCGTGCTAATTTGTGATCGCCATGCCAGTATCCTTGGTTGAATGTTGAATATTTATTTCATTCATTATCAACTTGATATTCGCATGATGCACGCACACGCACACATTATGAGTGCCACTGCTTCCTGCTAGAGTACGAGTACAATGACGAGGTCTGAGTTTTGTGAATTTTGAAATACTGATCTTCAGGCCTGTTCTGATGTAAATTAAGCATATAACTTGTTGACATTACGCAGTGTAACCTCTTTTCAACATGTGAACCAGTTCCATCATCATTCTTTATCGACACAAAGTCTTTCACCCTGGCATCTTTCGACTTATGTCATCGCGTTCATAAAACTTTTTCACTAGAGTTTTAGTTTTAGTTCAAATTGTTCTTGAACATCTTTAGAGCAATTGCATTTTTCGATGATTTGACCAAGTACTTCAACACCAGCTTTATGATATTTTTTTCAAACTGCAGATTGGTGCCTAAGACATCTAAATCTTTTTCGCTGTCATATAGCTAATCTTCATCGTCCTCAGATATCATTTCATGACCCTCAGTATCTACCTTATCTGTAGCGAAAGGTTCTGCAATATCACCAGAGTTCAAGGATGATATTCCCGCTGAGTTGTTAAGTTGGTATCTACATGAACTGCAAATTTGAGCTCCTTCTGGTAGTGCAGGGAATTTAAAACGGAAGTCGTGGGCAAGACCACGGAGTATAAGATTAGTTGCTTTATGTCTCACGTTAAAAAAAAACAGTTTTTTTAGTAGCATGAAATATTACTTAACTTAAAAAACTGGCACCAAAGCATTGCACAAAGATCCTCGGCGTGAGCGCACTAGGGGAGATCGCGCGCCAGCAGCTCTATCATGGCATTTTGTTTACGTATCGTTCTATTACTCGAAGACAAATAAATTTGCCACTCTGAAAATTGGAGATCTTATAGGAAAAAATCTCAGCTTTCTTTTAAAACTATTTATAAGAAAAAAAAGTGTCGAAATTTGAAAAAGTCAAATTTATTTTTGATTTTTAAAAATTAGGGTCAAATTTTGACTTTTTTGAAAATCGTTACCACCACCAAAAATTTTGTGAAAAAATCTATAAAGAACATTCGTAGTGAAATTTTGTTTAAAGCAGTAGGAAAAAAGTTACAAATGTTTGAAAGTAAGGCCTTTCTTAAAAAAGTAAAAATTGTACCCCCTCCACTTTGATGAATAATGATCAAAATTAATTAATTTTTGGTGTGAGGAGTACTATCTAATAGGACTACAATTGGGCCAATTTTTAGCCCCGTCGGACAACTTTCATTTTCGAGGTGGGTACACTTGAGAAATTATGCCCCATATGTGTGTGTGTATTAGGGTGACCAGAAAAAAACACTTTTGGTTTTCTTAGGAGCGAAAGGCAAATGACGGTAGTTTATGCGATTGTAGAAGCCAGGTTTTTTTTAAATTTTAAACAATATTTAGGAGCGCCCCATCGTCTTTGAATTTTGTCATTGCAAAAGCTGACAATTTCGGTAAGTGAAGAGTCGATCGTAAAAGTGCAATCTCAGCTCTTTTCATCGATGTGACTTTATAACAGGTATAGTTAGCGTCCCTTGAATTATTATTACTCACTTTTCTGATGAGCGCTCCGCCCCGAAAACTGTCACATTTCAAAAATTTACTCAGATTTGTTTTCATTATTGCAGGCTTATTTATATTTTTCCTGATCTGCTTTTTCAGAAAATGTGATCTTCAACCTTCGAGGAAAATATTCTTCAAATTTCATTATAAGATATAAATTATTAGGGCCGTGATTAGGCTTTGAAAACAGTAGAAAACAGTGAAAATGGCACTTTTCAAGCAACCCTAATTAATATTTTTTATGAAATTTTCATTGAAAAAATGGTTTTATGTGGATTCTGAGGACCTGAAGAACAACATATTAAAAGTTAAAATTAAAAAGTGAATAACTTCATGGTTAATATCTTAAATGAAAAAAAGTTGGTTTTGCCCATGTTAATTATATAAGAACTTCAAAGGCGATGGGGTACCTATAAATATTGTTTAAAATTTTTAAAAGTGTGTATATATATTAAAAAATGATCAACTTTTGGCTACGAAACACAAACATAATTTAATTTTTAATTAATTCTTTTATCCTAAATAACCAATGATTTCTTTATTTCTATAAACAATAAATTACATGAGGTATTTATTTGTAGTAGATGGTGCTCCTGATACGGTAAAAAATTCGACATCAGAAGAAACTGCAAAGGTGTATTCTACAGTTGATGGACACACAGGACACATTGATCCAGAAGTAGGAAATTATTGCTATGCTGTCGAAAATAATATTATATCACTTTATCCAGCGCAGTGGCCAAATGTAACTTCTAAATCTGTGGAGTGTTTAGTAATGAATGGAATACCAAGTATACCGAACATATCCTTCCCTAAGAATTCAAAAAATCGTCAGCTTTTGTTGTAAATTATTTGATTCATCTGCGAAATCAAATATATCTAAAAATGGTGTAAATGATTGGAAGCATATGGCAAACAGACTAAGCGAACATGAAGTCTCACAAAATCACATTTCTGCGTATAAAATTTGGATTGAAACCGAACAAAGATTAAAATTAAACAAAACTATCGACGAAGAATAACAAAAACTTTTAGCCCGTGAGCAGAAACATTGGAATAATATCTTACATAAGTTCATTATTGTAGTTGAATTTCTAGCCACCAGAAATTTATCATTTCGTAGTTCTTCCGACACTCCTTTTACGCCGCAAAATGGAAACTTTAGGCCACGTGGAATTACTTGGAAAGTATGATTTGGTAATGGAAGAGCATTTACGTCGAGTAAGTTCGAAGAAAGTAAGTGACCAGTATTGAGGAAAAACAATTCAAACGGAACTTCTTATGTTATTGGCGAAAAAGGTTTCAAGTTACATTGTAGATCATTTGAAAATTTCAAAATACTATTCGCTGGTTGTTCAAGAGATAAATCACGTAAAGAGCAGTTGTCTCTTATTGTCAGATATGTAGACGTATGTGATAAGAGAACATTTTATTTGTTTTACATCTGTCGGAAAAACAACTAGTTTAAAGTTAACAGATCATATTCTTCAAGTATTGTGTAAAAATGATATAAAAATTGAAGATCGCCGCGGTCAAGCACATGACAATGGGTCAAATACGAAAGGAAAAGAAAGCGGAGTTCAAGCCAGAATTCTGGAATTAAATCCCAGAGAAAATTTCCTACCGTGTGTAAATCACAGTCTTAATCTCGTAACCTGTGATGCAGCCAAATCAAGGAATGCAACTATTTTTATCTTTGGGGTAATCCAGCGAATTTATGTTTTGTTTTCTGGGTCATCTCAGCGATGGGAAATTTTGATAAAATATGTTGAAGATTTGACTTTAAAAAATCTTTATCCAACTCGTTGGGAAGGCAGAATTGAAAGCCTAAAGCGATTTAGGTATGAGCTAAGAAATATCAATGAAGCATTAATTGCTCTTTCTAATGATAGAGATTACGATTCAGATTTTCGCCACGAAGCTCTTACACTTTCTAATGAAATAAATGATTTTAAATTCATGGTAGGAATGATTGTTTGGTATGACATCTTGTTTCAAGTGAATATTTTCAGCAGAGCAATGCAAAATCAGTCTGCAGATCTTCTGGTAATTATTCAATTGCTGGAATCGTGTAAGACTTATCTGCAGAACTATCGAAAAACGGGTTTTGAATGCGCAATGATATGTACGATAGAAATAGCAGCAGATTTAGAAGTAGAATCAACGTTCCAAAATGAGAAGCGAGTGCGACAAAAAAGAAAAAAACAATTTGATCACGAAGCACCAGATGAGCTACTTGAAGATCCCGAAAGAAATTTGAAAATAAACTTTTTTACATACTGCTCGATCAAGTGTGTGCATCTGTTGAAGGACGATTCCAACAACTAAAAGATTACAACAAAATCTGGTCTTTTTTATATGATCTGAAAACATATTCTGAACGCAATCTTTTAATGCCACTTTGTAAACAGTTAGAAGAAATACTGACGCATCGTAAGGAAAGTGACATTAATGGTAGAGACCTCTGTGATGAGTTAACACACTTGAAATATACGTAGCCAGAAAATGTCACAAGGGCCATCGAAGCATTAGATTTTTTTAGTTAAAAACAATTTGGACGACACTTTTCCTAACGTGTGTGTTGCGGTGCGCATTTTATTTAACAACTCCTGTCACAGGCCGGCCCTGTTCAAAACCATATGAAAATTGTCAACAATTTTATTTTTATAACAAAATATACGTACTATATATTGTATAATAAGAATTAGGAAAAGCAATACAAATTTCAGTCACTTACAATTTCGTTTGAAAAATATGTGCCAAGGTTTATTCTTTATTTTTATTATTTGAATCTACCAATTGTCGATCACTGGGATCTTGTCAATGACTTGGTGTTTCACTTTAGATTTTAAGGTAAATTCTGTAACGTTTGAAGACATTCTGAATTATTTACATAAATACCTTTAAAAATTACCAGAAATCCCTATAAAATCAGCAGAAAAACCTACCCAGTAGGCACAGGATATTGAAAACGTTTTCAGAACGTTCAAAGAAGTGTCAGGTGCAGTGTCTATCTCACATGTCCTAGAAACGTTCATGTTAGGTTTGTGGAACATTATTTCTCCGTGTTGAGAAACTTCGGAGCTTTACAAGGTGTTTAATAGGTTCAAAATGCTCGTATTTGGAACTATAATTGCCTACTATTTGTTTCTCGTAAGCCGACAAATTTCGCAGTTTTCGTCGTGCCTCTTGTCTAATGTACATTTAACGTGTTAGTAACCACAACCTTTAATTTCTACTGCTTCTATAAACGGCAATTTAGTTTGGGGTTATAACAAGAGTTTGAGCATCCTTATAGTTTATAGACATCATTTAATTCCTAAGAAGTTTTTTATTCGAGTTGAATTTTGAACGTTTTGTAATTAATAATCGTTACTTTACATAAAAACCAATTTTTAATAAGTATTTTAAAATTTTTAAAAAGCCGTACCTTTAATTGAAATTCCTAATAACTGTCGAACAGTCCATCGATGATTGAATAAAAATATCACGAACATTCTTAAATCAGTAAGTAAACACTGGTACATTCATTTATTATTATGTCACTCGATATATCCGCTGGGGGGTGAGGAATCTGTTATGCAGATGACTGCATAGAGAAACAAAGAAAATTTTAAAAAATACTACTAATTATAATTGACCAAATCAAATTGACTAGGAAACGTTACAGGGAACATAAAAAAGTTTTGCATCACAAGTGTATGTCATTTTTGTTCTGTGCAGGATATTGCTGAAAACTGGACATAAGTAATCATACATATATCCGTAAAACTTTTGATCGAATATAAGAATTCATTATGATTTGTGAAATTGAATATGTGAGTTAAAATTAAAGGTTAGTTGTCATTCACGAGGAACACAATCTTTAATAAATTGCAACCATTGTAACATAACGTCGAAATTCGATAAACTTAAATACAACTTATGTACATTGCTTGTAACACACAAAAATATTTGAACCACTTCCATTATCGCGTAATCGATGAGTTAAAATAATATCATAATCTTTGTTTTATACGCGGCCATTACGCATAAGCCAGGGGGGGGTCAACGCAATGGGAAATAAGCGGCAATAGATACCCAGAGCTAGCGCCGCGTACAATTGATCTTGGAACTAAATCGTATGTGCATGTGTCAGTGCACGTATATCTATATCTAGTTCCTTTCACTTGTTTTATAAATTTATTATTTTATTATAATTTAATGAAAATGAAAGAGTTAATGCAAAATTTGAAGAATATGAGACAAAAGACGAAAAAGTAACATTTTTAAATGTCTTTTGAATCATATTTTCATAACTTTGCACAAACAACAGCCAAAATTGCACAAGCAACTCGCTGCAACTCGCTGAGAAATAAGTTTTTCGGGTTATGTGGATTTATGTCATGGTTCGCGCCGCAGTTTTTGAAATTCAACCTTCCCTTGCCCCGCTCACCCGCTGACGACCGCAGCGCGCGTACAATTGGTCTGCGAAATAAATATAATCATAATAGTACGCAGCCGTTTACTTCCCATTACGTTGACCGCCCCTGGCATAAGCTTACCACAGCAGTATAATAGTGTACATTGTACAGAATGTTTTTATTGTATCATGTGTACCACACCACGACCACGATCCAACCCACTCATGGTCGTCCCATTTTGTCAAAATCGCGCATACTAGCTTCACGGCCATGCTGGTTACCATAGAAACAACTATTCAATATTCTACAGGGGTGGGATTCTGATGCTTCATTACGATCGGACCTCTCCTTCTACCATATGAGATATAGACAAGAAGCCGTCGAATCCGAAACATATACAGGGTGTCCAAGTACTCAAGGTACATTTTTATATTTTTGAATTCCTCATAAAAAATATAGTTGAAAATAATAATAAAACTTTCTTGTAAAGTTAATATTTAATGAGTAATTAACAATTGAGGGTTCGGATCAAAGAATGGGCCGCACGCTCGATAACGCGAAAAATTATTGTCCGCGTGTATCGTGATATCCAAATTTCAAAGTTCAAACAAATAAATATTTTAAAATATTCTCATATAGAAAAGGGCAAGACGGAAGTTTTATATTTCTGAAGTTTTTTTTGTCGGATGAATATTTTTAATAGTAAAAATGAAAAAAAATTTCCCCAAATTCAATGATTTTTTAAAACATAAATCGTCAAAACTCAGCTAAATATTATTGAAACTGTTTTAAATTTAGTATACGCACGCAGGGTACCCTAGCAATTTCTACGAAATTAAAAAAATACTCAAAATGACCTATTGTTTAATAATAATTAATTGCAAATTGAGACCGCTCGATAAACACGTTTTTTTAGTTTCGGCAAAGAAAAGTATCGAGGGAACTTTAGAGTTGAAAGAACTTTCAGTGAGATGTTTGTTCCTCACTATTAAAGTAAGATTTCTGGAAATTTTTAGATCGATTCATTAAAAATTGACGGAAATATCCATCATGTATGAAAGCGTCCTCTATAGGCGAGTACCGGCGAGAGCACAAGGGAACGTTGAGAAGCGCTTGCAATCGCAGATGGCGTCTGATGCTTTCTTACATAATGGATATTTCGGTCAATTTTCAATGAATCGATCTAAAAATGTCCAGAAATCTTCCTTTAATAGTGAGGAACAAATGTCTCACTAGAAGTTCTTTCAACTCTAAAGTTCCCTCCATACTTTTCTTTGCCGAAACTAAAAAAACGCGCTTATGGAGCGGTCTCAATTTGCAATTAATTATTATTAAGCTATAGGCTATTTTGATTGTTTTCTTAATTTCGTAGGCATTGTTAGGGTACACTGCGTGCGTATACCAAATTTTAATCAGTTTCAATACTATTTAGCTGAGTTTTGACGATTTCTGTTTTAAAAAATAATTGAATATAGGGAATTTTTTTTTCTCACTTTTTTATTTTTACTATTAAAAATATGGATCGGACTAAAATACTGCTAATATAAAAAAGTCCCGTCTTGCCCTTTTCTATATGACCATATTTTTAAATATTTAATTTTTTGAACTTTAATATTTGGATATCACAATACACGTGGACAATCATTTTCCGCGTTTTCGAGCGCGCGACACATTCTTTGATCCGAACCCTCAATTAAAGATTAATCAATCGTAAGCATGCGTTAGATGGACGACGGTCCATGTGTCACTGATGAGGGTGTGTGCGCGAAAGAGTAATTTTAAATTTGCAGGAGGTTGTGAATATCAATGGTGCAACTTCACATGGCAACTGAGATACGAGATCATAGAAAATATCGTTTCCTTTAGAATATACGTTGAATTATTTTAACTACCTTCGAGTGTTTATAATTCTGTAGAATTCAAACGAATTCTTAGAATTCTTAGAATTCACTTGTGGTCCTTTGAATTCTTTTGAAATTTTTGCAATTATCTTGAAACCTTTAGAGTACACCATAAATTATTTTGAACTTCTCCAAGTCTTTTAAATTCTCTGAAATCTGCTCAATTCCCTGAATTCTCCTTAATTGTCTAAATTCATTGAATTCTCTAAACTCTTTCAAATTCTCTGAAATCTTTTAAAATCTATGAATTCTTTTGCATTCTCTAAATTCTTTTGAACCTATAATTTTTTTGAATTCTGTGAATGCTTTTGAAGTTTGTGAATTCTTTTGCACTCTGTGAATTCTTTAAATTCTTCTTAATTCTTTGAATTCTTCTTAATTCTCTGAATTCTTCCGCTATTCTGTGAATTCTTCCGAATTCTTTTAATTTTGCTCAATTGTCTGAATTCTTTTAAATTCTCTGAACTCTTTTAAAATCTCTGAAATCTTTTGAAATCCTCTAAATTTTTTTTTTAATACTGCACATTTTTTTTAAGTTTGTGAATTCTTTCGCACTCTATGAATTGCTCCGAATTTTCTCAATTCTTCATAATCCTTTTTAATTCTATGGGTTTTATGGACTCTAAGTTATTCCGAATCCTCTGAATTCTTCCAAATTCTTTGAATTCTCTGAATTCTTTTTAAATTTTCTGATCTCTCTAAACTGTTTTGAATGTTTTGAATTCACGGTATCGCTGAATTTTTAAATTGTTTTTTAATTATCTTAAAATCATTAGAATACACGTTGAATTATTTTAATATTCTTCAAATGTTTTTGATTCTGCAGAATTCACACGAATTCTACAGAAATTCAAAAGTTTTTTTCTTAATTCTATTGAAATCTTTATAACGCATCATGAATTGATCTGAATTTCTGCAAGTCTTTTATATTCTATGAACTCTCCTGAATTATACTGAATTCTCTGATGATTTTTGAATTGTCTGACTTCTTTTGAGTTCTGTGACATATTTTAAATTCTATGAATTCTTTTGTATTATCTAAAAAATTTTAAATTACCTAAATTTATTTTGAATTCTGTGAATTCTTTTGAAATCTGCGAATTCTTCGGAATTCTCTTAATTCTTATAAGTTCTCTAAATTCTTTTGAATTCTCTAAATTGTTTCGAAATGTTATGAACTCTTTAAACTACTCTGAATTCGTCAAATTCTCACGATATCACTGAATGTTTTAAAAATGTTTTTAATTATTTTGAAATCATTAGAATACACCTTGAGTTAGTTTAGACTCTTTCGTTTGAATACCTTTAATTCACTTGAAATCTTTAGAATACACAATGAATTACTTTAACTTTCTTTGAATATTTTGAATCATGTAGAGTACATGATGGTTCAAGGGATTCGTTTGAATTCTACAGAATGCAACATACTTGATGGAAGTTAATATAATTCTACGTGTATTCTAAAGATTTGAAGAGACTTCAGAAAATTCAAAATATCTGAAGGAGTTCAAAGTAACTTGAAATGTATTATAATAATTTAAAAAGAATTAAAAGAATTCAGCGGTCTCGTGAGAATTAACAAAAAAATTTAATTCCGAAGAATTCGTTTGGTTTCTACAGGATTAGTTTTCTACAGTTTAGATTTAAAGAAAGTTAAAATAATTCAACGTATATGCTAATGATTTCAAGATAATTGAATAACATTTTTAAAAATTCAGTGATACCGTGAATTCAACAAATTCAAAACAGTGTAGAGAGTTTAGAAAATTTTTAAACAATTCACAGAATTCAGAATCGATCAGGGAATTCAAAGAATTTGGAAGAATTCAGAGAATCTAGAAGAAATCAAAGAATAGTGTAAGAAGTCATAGAATTAAGAAGAATTCAAAGAATTAGGAAGAATTTAGAAAATTCGGAAGAATTCAGAGAGTACAAATGAATTCACAAACTTCAAAAGAATTCACAGAATAAAAAAAATAGATCATGCCAAAAGAATATAGAGAATACAAAAGAATTCAAAACGTTTCAGAGAATTTAAAAGAGTTCAGAGAATTTAAAAGGTTTCAGACAATTGAGGAGAATTCAGAGAATACGGAAGATTTCAGAGAATAGCGGAAGAATTCAAAGAATTAAGAAGAATTTAGAGAATTCAGGAGAATTCACAGAGTGCAAAAGAATACAAAAACTTCAAAATCATTTACAAAATTTAAAAAAATTATAGAACTTCAAAAGAATTTAGAGAATACAAAAGAATTCATAGAATTCAAAAGAGTTTAGAGAATTTGAAATTGAGAGAATACAGAAGATTAGGAGAAATTCAAATTAATTTTAGGTGTACTGTAAAGGTTTGAAGAGAATTACAAAAAACTTTAAAAGAATTCAAAGGAGCACAAGTGAATTCTACAGAATTAGAAATACTCGAAGTTAAAATAATTCAACGTGTATTCTAAAGGAAAAGATATTTTCTAAGGATCTCGTATCTCAGTGTGAAGTTGCACCATTGATATTTACAACCGCCTGCAAATTTAAAATTACTCTTTTGCGCATACACCCGTATCAGTGATACATGGACTGTCGTCCATCTAACGCATGTGTCCGATTGGTCAATCTTTAATTGTTAATAACTCATTAATTATTAACTTCACCACAAATTTTTTATTTTCAACTCCATTCTTTATGAGGAATTCAAAAATATACAAATGTACCTTGAGTACTGGGACACCCTGTATTAGACCTTTTCATTTAAGAGCGGAAGCGTAGACGGCACCAAGATACTTAATGGGCATTCAAAGGTTCCGGTCATATTTTCGTGAAAATGTACACTGCGATACCAAATTTAAATGTAAAATTGAACGAAAAAGATGTGCTAGGTGCTGAATTACAGCATAAATATGTGGACGAAAACACTATTTGCCAGTTGAAAAGAGGTTTGAAGTGCAGAAAACTATGTAGCAAATGGTAAAAGCAAGATTTTGTTGACAGGTATGTAGAATGCAGGTGATGTTTACATATTGTATAGTTGCATACACGAAGTACGACAAGGATACCGCACGCCTGTGGCGTAGATGGCGAAAAACATCCCACCACAGCAATCGCATGTCCTCGGATTTTTATTTCTTCCTGCAGTGGGTCCAGAGACCCACAGAATTGACTGGCAGCACTAGTACTGCCAGTAGTTTTTTTATGCGTTCGGAAACCGCTGACAGTGCCATTGCTGACAACTGTAGCGAGCGAGCGATCGTATAATTATATTAAAATTAAACCATTGAGGGTTCTTTCACACGATTGCAGATCCGCCACTTGCAGACGGCGATGCATTAAATAAGGTAAAGAACCCAGTAGCCGGACACATTTGAAAATAAGACCAATACTCGGACATGCAACGTCACTAATGATCATTTGTCATAAATTTTCATGAAGAGTAAAAATAAAAATTATCAATTATTCTTTAAATTCTTGACTACTTAATAGTATTAAGTATTTGAAAATCCAGAACTTTACTAATTAAAAAAAAAAATTATCCTAAATCATCTTTCAAGAACAGCAAGCCTATAACCATTTTTCTCGAGATCTGGCGTGAATTCTTAACATGAGTACTGACTTAGCTAACGTTGAATAAAAAAAAGTTCGACACTAAAATGTTATAAATAGTATTTCTAACGATAGTTGGA
>CAKNWT010262506.1:0-11914 GCA_932066315.1 Andricus coriarius
TATACTGAGACAGAGTAAAATTTTGTCGAAATTTTATTTAGTTAAATAATAGTTTCTTTTATGCTTAACTGACCAAATTCGTCCCTTCACTTGGGGCGGCCTGGGTCGGAGCTGCAAAGGCTCATGATTTTACATTTTATTAGCAAAATTATGATTGTTGCTGGGCGCCAGCTCAGTCGAATCCCAACCGGCAAGGAATATTTTGTTTTAAATTAGCTTAAGCTCTGATGTACAGAAACGTATTGTATGCCTCAATTGCGCGCAATTGAAACAGAACAATTTAGATCGGTCGAAAGGACGTTTTGATCCTTCCGAATTTGGCTGTTCGTCGACAGAGGTGTTAACAACAACTTTTTTACTCGTGTTTGTTTTGATTGACTCACTCTGAAACTTGTCAAAGTTTTGGTCGAGTCTCGGACGAGTCATGGATTTCGAGTATTGAACTTTAGGATCTTTTTTAGGGTTTGTTGTTGATTTAGGTTGAAAAGCGTTAAAGCATGTGACTTGTTCGCTCTCAAAGTTCTCATCACTCGTGTTTAATTCGTTCTGGACGAAATATTGGTCAACCGAATCGAACTCTTCCTGCGCATAGTTCAGATCTGCCCGGCCAGCCCTCGGACACGCTTTCAGTGACTCAACTGATCTCTGATCGAGATAACTATGTTCGTTGACGTGGTGAAAAAATGCAGTATAATCCTTGAGAGATAAGTCCAGAATCTCAAAGGTCAGTCGCGGATTAAATTTCGTAAGGATCTGTTTTAACTGTTGTTTTAACTCTTGTTCACCAGGTGCCACGACCTGCACGAACCCTCAAAAACACTTGACAAACACGGAACGAATAAATCTCTTGTATTCCACTGATGGTCAAGTAATTCTTGAGGGTCAGCAGGAACTGTTCAGGGTTCCGCTCGGTCTTTGGAAAAGAAATCTTCCAGGAACTGAACATGCGACCGATCTTCATTGGCATGTCATTGCCGAAATTAGAATGATTTCCACCGGGTCCACGAATCGACGACGCATTTCGGGTATGTCTCGAATTAATTCGGGGAGGACTGTCGGTTTCGCTCGAGTCGTCCTCACGCCACGAGAACAACGCACCTGTTCTCCGTGTGGTCGACATGTTCGAATTCCGATTCGACAATTGAAAACTACTTGAATCGCTCCAGCGGGACGTGGCACCACCTATGCTTTGACTATTATTTTGATTGTTTTGGGAACCATGTCCCTCACTACCTATCATTACGCGATATCACTGTTCCGTGAAGAAAATCTCCTTGTCCACTATTTGCCCATTGGTATTTGGTTCACCAATCATGATCCTAATTAACCGCGGAACTGTGATTTGACTTCCAAAATCTAAATTATTCACATTTGTGTTCTGTGAACAATTATTGTCGCAAGCGAGTCGATAACTCGCGTTCAGAGTTCTTGGCTGAAACACTGTATGTTCATTCTTAAAATGCACGTTTCTAAGTTCCCTTTCCGCCGAACCCATTTTATTTCTTACGGTCGACGGACTAGCAATCGACCTGAGTCTCAAGGTCTCGGCTGCATCACGATCTCCACCGAAGTGAGTAAAGGCTCCCGAGTTGCACGAGGGGTCTAATAATTCGAAATCCAAATGACGAGCATGAGGATTCCGAGTAATATCCGGTTTGTATTCGCCATCCGCAAAACGATTCGGGTGGTAACTATCACAGGGCATATTTGGTGAGACCTCTCCCCCTTCGGACCTTTGGTTCAGCAAAATACGTGAGGGGGGGGGGGGGGGCGACGCGATTGACGACGTGACTTCGTCCCTCTTAGTTTTGATTCGACGAAAGTAGCCTCTCCAACAACTCATTCTGTTGAGAGATTGCATCCTCGAATCGGGTTGTCAATGTTTCAATTCTACGTTCTAAGACGCTGTAATTCTGATCTAACCCGGGATTAACCAACCGAGGGCTGGTAGGAGTAGTTGTGCGTGAGCCCCTTCCCCTTCTTCTTCCCGCACCCATGGGGAAACCGGTGTTAGATGTGTGAGTAACTGGCTCGACATTTATCGGGACATGCGTTTCCGTATCGATCTCGCTCATGTCGGGGACGCTCATCGTCTCCATATTATGTCCCAACAAAACCGTTTACTTAAGGAGTATCGACGCGCTAGCTTCCAAAGCTTTTAGGGACTGAGCTTCGTTGAGCTTCCTCTTCGGAGGTGAAAAAAACATCTCCGAACAAGGCGGTCTGAATGTCGAGTCAAGATCAATTCAATACAGGGAAAGAATTAAATCCTAAATGAATCTTTAATCAACTTTCAGCTGAAGAGCTAGGGCATAACCCAAATTAATCGAGAAAATTAATTTCGATTTCAATTTAACCGAAAATTCATCAAATTCAAATCCCGAAATAATAAACAGGAAGGGGCCTGAAGGTATTTTGAACCCATTTAATAATAATCAATTCCGCTGATGAATCTAGGTGAGGCCCATCATCAACAAAACCTGTAAAACATTTCAATCAATTGATGAAAACAAATTCGATCTTATTTATTCAAACGAAAAATCAGAACAAGGTCTGACTTTCATTCAATTATTATATAAGGCACCGAAGATTCGGAAGAAATTATCGATCAATCGATAATTGGTCGATGAAATGTGTTTTAATTTTCATTTAGTTAATCAAAAGGAAAACCATTCTTGTTTTGAATCGACAAAGAATCAGAATAAAATCTAATTCCTATTCCATTAATTTTCTGGATCAGAACAAGATCTGATCTTTAAATGATTTTATAAATCGATTCCAATCGATTAATTTTTTCGATATCAGGGCAAGATCTAATTCAGACAACTTCTTCTAATAATTTTTAATACAATTAAAGAGGTCGAAAAACCAGGGCAGGACCTTTGCTAGTCGACCTAAAATCGATAAAGAACATAAAATACTCTTAAACAATTAGACATTGAATAGTGGAACAAGATCCTTCCATTCATGTCGAAACAATCAGATAAATAAATGCTCACGGCCTGACCTAAACGTCGAAGCTGACAAATTAATTTCATATTGAAAATGTTCAATATTTCGTCTTACTCGACGAACAAGTATAAATTTTCAAGCTCATATTTTACTTGAGCTCGTACACTCGAATCAAGTATTTTGATTCGATTTGTTAGCTTCCGTCGAACGATCGGAGCAAGATCCTTATCACTCGACTTTGACCGATAACGAAAGTTTTAGATCCGGACATTTCGGAATTGACAGACAATTATACAGGGTGTCCAAAAAGTAACGAAACACCTAAATAATTTTCCAGGTAAAATATTATTCAAAAAGGCCATGATCATTCTTGAAGTAACTTTTAACTAGGAATCCAGTGGTGACCTTGAATTTGACCTTGCGCTTGACCTTCAAGGTTATTTCAGGGTAAAATCTGCTTTTTGAAATGGGAATCCCTATTTGTGACAACGGCAATCGAAAGAGGGGGAAATTTCACGTCCAAACATGTACTCAGGTCGTGAGTCAAGGGTGACCTTGAACTTCAGCTGAAGGTTATAAGACTTAACCCAGGTATGGGGCTGGTCCAATCTGTACTGCTTAGGCTCAGGTGTTTACGAAAAACGTCGAGGTCATTCTTAGAGTAGCTTTTAACGAGGAATCCTGTGGTGACTTTTAATTTGAAGGTCAAATTAAAGGTCACCACAGGATTCCTCGTTAAAAGTTACACGAACAATGACGTAAGCCTTTTTCGTGAACACCTGAGCTGAAGCAGTCCAGATTGGACACGCAACATACCAGGGTCAATCCTAATAACCTTCAGCTGAAGTTCAACGTCATCCTTGACCCATGACCTGAGTTTATGTTTAGACGCAAAATTTTCTGCTCTTTCGAATGCCGTTGTCAAAAATAGGGGTTCCCAAATGAAAAAACAAAATTGACCTTGAAATAACCTTGAAGGTTAAGGTCCAGGTTAAATTCAAGATCACCGCTGGATTCTTCGTTAAAAGTTACTCCAAGAATGACCTCGAAGTTGTTCGTAATCACCTGAGCCGCAGCAGTACAGATTGGACCCGACCCATACCTAGGTCAAGCCTAATAACCTTCAGCTGAAGTTCAAGGTCACCCTTGACCCACGACCTGAGTACATTTTTGGACGTGAAATTTCCCGCTCGTTCGAGAGATACGACAAATCACCTTAGTAGAGTCAAAGCGTGTGTTTACAAACACGCTTAGATTGTACGGTTGCTGGGAGAAGCATCAGACACGCACGCATACAAAATCCCCATATTTAAACTCAAAGATTAATTAATTGATAACAGAAGCTGGTTCGTAACAGACAGAATGGTGGCAGCGGTGGGATCCGAACTTCGAACCCCACTTACTAATACATTTTTGGTGAAAATAGTTACATAAATTTGACAATTAAAATCAAAACGTTTTGTGAAAATTTTTGATCACTCGCATATCATTATCACATCATAATATCATTCTGCAGTCAGGTCGGCATGACAGTTAGGGTGGTGATTCTGATTATTTTAGTGACTGTTAAAATTTGAGATCCATAAAATACGTAGATCTGTTTCAAGTTTTGCTTATATTAATAAATAAAATTTGAAGCAATTCTTTGATTGTGGTAAACTAAATCTGAACTAATTAAATGGAAATGCAGAGAGGTTAAGCAAGCCTAACTGGCCAGCTGAACCCTCTCTCAAGGGTCACTCTGCAAGCCTAACTGGCCAGCGTGTGATCGGTTTGCCTCTAATTATTTCGGAAAATAGGAAGCTAGAAAATAACTTGATTGGATCGTTTCTTGGGGAATGTTTAATTGGATATGCAAGGGAGTTAGACAAGCCTAACTGGCCAGTGGTTGATGGGCGTCCAATTATCCGCACTCTATGTGACTTTCTAATTCAAGTTATCACAACTGGTAGTAGAAGGTGCGTTTTTGAGCGTTTAGTATCTTACAGTTCAGATTCCATGACATTAAAAGATTTGTTTTGAGTTTTATTTATGTTAATAAATACAATTTGAACCAATTCTGTGATTGCGGGAAACTACAATTGAACTAATTGAATGGAAATGCAGAGAGATTAAGCAAGCCTAACTGACCAGCTGAACCCTGTCCTAAGGGTCACTCTGCAAGCCTAACTGGCCAACGGCTGACCTGTTTCCTTTTAATCATTACAGAAAACATTTGGTTAGGAAATAACTTGATTGGTTCAAACACTATTCAAGAGAAACAGCCAATAGAATAGTGCGATAATTCCCTACTTGGTGATCTTATTTTCTGTTTCTTCCATTCGGTATGATTAGCGTGGAGGGATGGAGAGATAGAGAGAGTGGTGTTACAAGCATTCATTAGAAGACAAGTTTTCGGGAATCGCAGTAACTTGTTGGATGTATTCTTGATGGAAGAATAAGTTGAATGCTTTACGAGCGAACTAAAGCGGAGCTTGACCAGAGCAGAAAAATGGTATATTATTGTTATTACATTATTATTGTTGTATATTATATGATATCATGTATTGAGTTTACCTTGCAAACAATTGCTCTCGATTGAATAATAATTGCTTACAATTCCGGGGTGGTGAATCCATGGTTGTTGGAATTCAACTAGCTTTATAAGTTCTATGTCATGGTCTGGAAGATAGGAATTAGCTTTTAGAGGTTTCAAAATGCCCACATTTTTCAACGAACAGCAGGTGATCCATATCGGGATTCCAATATCAAAAATAACAAAATAAACGTGAAGGCAAAACAAAACTCGTATGTTTAGACAGGTTGGAAAAGATTCCGTTTGGCTTGAACCAAGTCCATTTGGGATAAGGTCAGATTAAAAGAAAAGGGAAATATTCTATGGTCAGAATTCTCAGCGCTTCTGTGGTCCACAAACCCTAAATTCTTTAATAGCTCCTAGAGCTTAATCATCTAATCATCAGTACTTTAAAAATCTATTAATGAATCGTCCAAGACAAAGGTTGAACTTTATACAGTCGCCAGCCGACGTAGAAGTGAAGGCTGTCGAAAGTTACATCGATGAAGAATTGTTAGTTACAAACTACTTTCTCTTTAAGGATCTTAGAGTAAAGAAAACCATCTCGGTACGACCCAGAATATCGGGTATCGATAACCCCGTGGGTCCCCCCATTCTAGTCCCCAGGGTGTCCCTTCTTGTAAAACTGAATAATCGGGTAGTGAGGCAAACTTTCCAAGTTATGCCGCAACTTAATCCAACTTGTGTAATTGGGTAACGGTTGCTTCATAGAACTCATTGAAAACCTACAAGGGTAAACCTGCTCTCAGTTCTTAATATTTTAAGCCATTCTCTGAAGTGTGATACCCCAACGATTAAAATAAATAAAATAGAATCAAGTATACTGTAGATTTTAAAGTGAGAAGATTAAAAAATCTCAGCTTCAAGAAATTCGCGGTCTTCACGAACCTCAATTCTGCGTCGAGCCAAAATTTGACTCCTTTGTGGACTCAAATGTCCCCAATCCTAGGCATATAAATAACGCAAATTATAAACCTGAGACATGCCCGCTGAGGACACCGGGAACAATCTCACTCGCACCGATAATTCAACACGAGCTAACATGATGGTTATGAGTGCCGCGATGGCCACCGCCTTGGAGGGTATGACCCTTCAAAAAAGCACGTTCCACATATCAACTTTCGATGGGAAGGTTCCCCCTTAATGGAGTTCCTACAGGATAACGAGAACGGTTCGGTTTATGTCACAGAAGCAACTGAACCGTCTTTTATAAAAATTGTCTTGAGCAAACTTGATGGCATTGCGCGAGAGAGTGTTCGCGATACGCAATTTTCAACGCTTAAGGAACTCACCAAAAATCTTAAGAAACGTTTCGCTCCCACTAAGAAGTACCAGTGGTACTTTGAGGCAATCTTCAACCTGCGCATGCGTCAAAACGATAGTGTAAGCGATTATTACGATAGGACTTTCGGGCTTATCAGTGGAGCGAAGCATTCATTAGAAGAAAAGTATTCGGTTGCCGACAACAATACGTCTATGATGATGAAGCCCCTCATCGATTGTGCACGGGATGCATATGTTCGTGGATTACCTGGGGATATGTCAACATTCGTGGATACCAGGAATCCAAAGGACATACACGAAGCTTACGTACACGCGTTGCACGTAGAGGAACGGCAAAGGTATGCAGAAAAAACGAAGGCGACATCGGTATCGGCCTATCATATCTCAAAACAAGAGCAACACCCTGAAAGGGCACGATCACCTAGCTCCTATGCAAAATTAATGGAGGGTGTTGGCAAGGTCAAGCGCCAAGAACAGCCTTTCGGGCGAACCGTCCTGCCGGACTCTACCATTCCCTACCCACCTCTACCTTATCCACCTTTCCCTACCCTGCCCATGTATTAAAACTTATATGCAACGCCATACACTTATCCACCTATGTATCCGCCTGGTTATGGGTACCCCTATCCTATGCAATATCCTCCTCCATTATCTGGTACAGCTAGCCATACATCATGGACGACAACTGTATCTCCTGCTGCAGCAAGGCCGGTGTCACCAAAACCTACGCCTTTAAACTATCCACAGACCCGTCGTGCGGACGCGACAGCGAGTCCTGTTCTCAAGGAGCGTCCCAAAACAGTTCAGTTCTTAGAACACCGCAGCGAATCCTCCGAAGTGGATGTCAACAAAAAGACTCCCCTGTAGTACGATTATCTTCACCCGAGTTTCGTGGAGGAAAGGCTACATTCTTAGTAGATCCGGGGGCCGATGTAAACTTGATCAAGCTTGAGGTGCTGCAAGGTAATTTAGTTGTAGGCGATGACCCCATCCTGGTATCTGGTATAACATTGGATGTTGTAGAGACCCACGGATCGGTGTGACTGCAACTGTTCAATAGTCGAGTTGAGCAGGCTCAACTTTCTTTCCGGCACAATACCCTGGTCATAATATCGGATCCTATCACCCCGATACCATTCGTCGATTTTGAATCCAGACAAGAGCGACGAAATCTGAAGCCGGAGATGAAGCCATTCGCTCGTACTTTGAAATTGCAATCACACATAAAGCAACCTGTCGCCATCAAGGTTAAAAACATGGAGCTGTCAGAAGGATATTTGCCGCGAATCGACACCTTCGATGGTGTGTACATTGGCGATGGGGTAGTTAGGAACCTTGATGGTGGATGCTATACGTATGCATACAACACTACAGACGAAGATGTGGAGTTGGAATTACCACCTCAGGAACTTATTCCATTTGAGTACTGTGAGTTTCCGGGTACAACTTCCGAAGAGTCCGATTTAGAGAGCTATGCTGACACCAAGAAAGGACACAATCCAACTACTCGATTGGAGAAGGTAATCAAGAGCCTTCACTTGGGCCGTCTTAACGATCCTGATAAGGAATTGGTGTTGGGATGGGCTAAGGACTTTTCGGATATATTCCACATCAATGGAGAAAAGCTTACCGTAACGAATATGCTGCAGCATAGGATCCCTACCATTAGTGATGTTGTAATCACAAGAAAACATTTCCGCCATGCGCCGGATGCTCAAAAGCAGATAAACACATAGATTGACAAACAACTCCAGAGTTGGGTGATTGGACCATCTAAATCCCCATACAGCTCACTTGTCATGATCATTCCAAAAAAGTTGGATGCGTCAGGAGAACGAAAATACAGTGTGGTCATCGATTACCGCGCATTAAATGAGCAAGTTATAGGGGATGCGTATCCTCTACCCAATATTACCGACATCTTAGACCGATTGAGAAAAGCCCAATATTTTTCGGTTTTTGACCTCGCTAGCGGGTATCATCAAGTAGAAACCCACCCAGATGACAGGACCAAAACTGCGTTCTCGACAGCGAGAGGGCATCTTGAATATAACCGGATGCCCATGGGGATAAAGAATGCTCCCGCAACATTTCAACGGTTAATACACTCTGTCCTAAAAGGAATGCTGGGATCAGAAGCATTTGTTTATCACGATGATATTCTCATCTATTCTGAAAAATTAGAAGAGCATGACAAGAAGGCTCGAAGACTTTTCCAGCGGCTTCGAGATACCAACTTAAGGGTTCAACCGGACAAGTGCGCTTTTTGTATCCTGAGGTTGCCAATCTGGGACACATTATTGGACGCAATGGTGTGAAGCCCAACCCAGCAAAAATCTCGGCGATTAAGGAGTTCCCTAGGCCAAAAACGGTGCGGGCCGTAAGGCAGTTTCTTGGCTTGTCAGGGTACTATCGGCGATTCATAGAGAACTATGCTTAATTGGCCAAGCCCTTAGCAGATCTACTAAAAAGGGAATCCACGTTTGTCTGGACACCGGAACAAGAAGAAAGTTTTGTTAGACTACGGTACTACCTTTGCCATGAGCCGATTCTGATATACCTGGATTACACGAAAAATGTAAATTGACTACGGATGCTTCCGAGTATGCCGTGGGTGCCATGCTCACTCAAGAGATAGAGAAGGTAGACATGCCAGTTGTCTATTACTCTAAAATAATAACAAGTATTGAACAGCGATACGACATAACTGAAAAAAGTGTCTTGCGATTACTTACGCAGTACTAAATTTTAGGCCATATCTCTATGGGCGCGAATTCATATTAGCGTGCGATCACGAACCCGTGCATTGGATCACATATACTGACAATCCGAGTCCAAGGCTCATTCGATGGAGGTATAGACTCAAATACTATCAATACGTCTTTGAGTATAAGAAGGGAAAACTTAATAGAGGTGTGGAAGCCTGGTCTGGAAACCCCGTGGAGCTCGAGAGACATTCGCATACAAATGATTCTAAAGACCTAAAGGCTGCTGAGCTTAACTGGGTCCCTGCCAATAACTCGACGGGTGCTATGGATGGTGTGGATCCCAAAAATAATGCCGATTCTAGTAACCCTCACCAGGACGATGAAGGTGCATTAGAGCGGACGCGGATACCTGCTGCAGATCGGCATCGCGCCCTGCCACTGAAATCCACATTGACCAAGGTTGTTGAAGACTGTAGAAACCCCGCAAGCACAACGACCCAATTGTCGCGGCAGCAAACGCTGCAGGCCTCCCAAGAAGAAGGTAATCCTTAAGGCCCAGAATCAGGAGCTAACCCCATACCATCGACAAGTACCAGAGCTCAAACGACCCAATACCTGTACCAGGTAAGAAAAGGGGAAGGCATGTGCTGAGAAAGCTCATTCTAAAGAAAGGGATACCAACCTCCGAAGTACAGCCAAACTTGCGTAAGGAAGTCATATCTCAGCGCCGACCACGGTTACTAGGGACCTCGGGATTCAAAGACTCCGACGAAACCTACAAGCCACCGTCACATTATAAGGATCCAATGCCGCATCAGAGCAGCATCGCCAGCCGACTTCGGTTGCGACCGCGTATGATGGGAGGATCTACAAAGACTGCATCTAACCATGAGAATTCATCTTCTGATGATGCATCCTCAGAGGACAGCGATGATTCTCATCCACCAGTCTACAGAAAGGATTATAGCTTGCTCCCTGGCATCGAACCTACGCTAGTGCACCCTGCTGAAAAGGTAGCACCAAAAAGTGTCCCGCCTCGCCTACCCAACCCATATCTTCCTGGTCTGTGCAATAAGCCAACTGAGGTATGCATAGACGGCGCATGTGCTCATGACGAAAACGGAGAGCCAAAGGGGGGCGTGGGAGTCTGGTTTGGTCAGGACCACCCTTGGAACCTATCAAAACCAGCCCAGGGTCGTCAAACAAGTAACTCCGCGGAAATCCAAGCTGCAACCGCCGCTGCCCAAAAAGCGCTTAAAAACGGAATAACCAAGCTGAGTATCTTCACCGATTCGAAGTTCCTCATAGATAGTTGTACCAACTGCATGCCCACATGGGAGACCACAGGTTGGAAAACGGCAGAGCGAAAGCCTGTTATCAACGAAACCGAGTTCAAGGAACTGCGTGAAACTTTGGCACCTCTAGAGGTGACTTGGCATCATGTATCAAGCCACCAGGGGTTAGTAGGTAACGAAGCAGCAGACGAGCTAGCACGTGCTGGAATTACGCGGACGGATGGAACCTCCAGTGTGCCTGAAGCTAGCACTTTTCAAAGAAACCAATAGGAAGAATTTACCGAAAAATCCCTCGGAGGCATCGTTGATGTTAGCCCAAACGGCACCAGCAGTGAGGACAGCGACAGCAACGACGACGAGGACCATTACGAGCAAACTAAGGACGTCTCTCGCAGGGCTACCTTTGGAGCAGAATTACAGAAGTCCATAGCTGAGTTCGATCAGTCTATGGCTGGGCATCAGTCATACTTTTGGGACCAAGAAGGGTTGATTAAACCTGCTAGTCCTGAGGCGACCCAAATCGAAATCACGGCAGTGTCTGAACGAGAACAAGATCAAGACCTGTTACTCCATTTGGAAATCATGAATCCTTGTACGGGACTGGATGATCCTCTGCCTGAACGGGTAACTAAGTTTTTGGAATCATTCCGGAATCAGCTTCAGCAACGCAACAGAGCTGAGCAAGAGGATCCCATATCAGAGCCCTCAGAAGAGCTAAGGGATCGGGTACCCTCCGAACCGGAGAAGGGACATCGAAAGAGTACAGTACGCTTTAGGGATACACCAGAGATGGTGGACTCTCCCATCATTGGGCAACCACCACCCAGGCAATCCCTATTTCAGACTCCTCTAATGGCCCCGACTCCTTCAGCTCCCTCGACTCCAGCGGCGGAAGGGGAACAAATTATCACCCCCTGGAGAGGACAAGAAAATATCTGCCTAAAAGGAATCTTAGGGACATGCCTGCTAAAGATGAAGTAATATCAACAGCTAATTCCTTTAACGTAGCTCCAAGGTCGACTCCAATTGGAGCACCCTTACAAATACAAATGCCTCACATCGATCCACCCAACCACTCCTCAGAGGAGGGACCAAAAAAA
>CAKNWT010262525.1:520-12312 GCA_932066315.1 Andricus coriarius
TTTATAAAACTTTAGGGGAGTGTTTTTGACTCCACTGTTAAAAATAGTATTAAATTTAAAATAGCAATGTGTATTAAAATTAATATCTCAAGCTTATTGAATCGCTATTTAGGTACGTGTTTATTACATTTCATATACATTCATGATAATCGCTCAGATAATTCCATTTTACACAAAATCAAAATCAAATTAGCAGTAATTTTCGATTCTTAATAATAAAACATGATACTTTCTTACAATTAATCAGAAATAAAAATGGATTTTATGTCGAAGTGTTCAATTACGTAAATAGATGACAGACCTAACCTACAATCAACTGTACTCACATTAAATTTCTACCATTCAGGGCAAATTTTGGAAAGAGTTCCACATGTACGTTGCACTTTAATCATAAAAAGCAATTCAATCGACGAATTCTAGATTATTACTTTAATTGCAAATATTTGATAAGATTTAAAGAAATAATAGCACTTTAAGTTTTCAAGCATGTTACTATAGCGACCTGTATATTAAATTTAATATAAAGTGTACAGCTATTCATATTTTAATGTATATTAAATTTCAACTACCGTGTATGCAAATGCCTTCATATACATTTGTATTAAATTTAATACAGATTTTTCTAACAGTGTCCCAAAAGAAAGTTTTCATTGCTATTAGAACTTCGCGCAAACAAATTTTTCTTTTTCGATACGCCCTACTGTACACAATTGCTTTTCACATTTAATCATTTCAAATAAGCGCGCCAACCTTAACCAATCCGGTTGTCGACGCGATGCATGCAATGAGAGTTGGGATTGGAAGCACCGTGGTTTAGTTTCTAGAGCATTTTCGGAGGAAGTGAATGTCATTGAGCCGTTCAGCGTCACATTTGCTGTTTATTAAACTTAAACATGTTTTTCATCATTTTAAACTGCTCTTCGATATTTCGAACATTCGTGGAGAGTGAAGTGCATAAGAATTTTCAACGTCAAATTTGATGCTTCCAAGGGATTTAAGATAAAGGCGTAACTGGGCGTTCAGCTATCAATTTGTTTTCATCGTGTCCTTTTAAACTGAAACCGTGCAAACAATTTCAGCTTTCGTTGATGATGCAGAAAGTATCAAGATGTGGGATACTGGTTTCTGCATGCACTTCAATGGTTGAAATCTTGCAATTCAGTGTGACACCGTACCGTGTCCTTAGCCTCTCGTGCTCCAAAAAAGATATTGTCAATGTGCACTGTTTTTGCATATCTAATTATGTCTCATACACCTCACTCTCCAGAAAGAATAAAATATGCGTTCAGAATTCATGTATTTCATATAAATTTTCAGGTTTTATAGGTTCCACTTAATTTTATAATTTACAGTCTCTTATAAGAGAGAGACTGGAATAAGTAGGAAAAGGACAACAAATATAAAAAATGTAGGATAATCTAATCGACCCCCTAAGGTGGCCAGGTCACCTGCCCGAGGAGATCAAGTCGACTACCTGATATAACCAAAACGACCCCCTATCATGAGCAATTCGACCCTTTATAATAATCAATTTCGTGATCTGTGGTGATCGGTTCGACTCTTTATGCCGCTTGAGCCGACCGTTCGAGATGACCATGTCGAAACTATGAGATGATCGATTCAAACCTCTTGTTTCAACCTTCTATAGATAGTCGCTTTAGACATCTTCAAGGGCTGTCCTATAGTTGACCCTGCAATATGGCCTGTCTGCGCATCTAGATGGCCCAACGGACCTTCCATTTTTCTCCGTGTAGGAAAGGGTTTCTCTTATTTTGAAAGCTTCTGAAAGCTTAGAAAATTATCTATATAAAATAACAATTACTTAAACTTTTATATAACCATAAACTATTGAATTGAGGCTTCTTAAATGCGTAGGAATTCATGATCTAAAGTTCTAAAATAATTTTCACTCTCTGTTTTTGTTAATTTACTTGCATTGTTGAAAAAGAACTTTGTCATAAGATATTGAGGGAGGCCTTTCTTAGGCCCAATTCGCCTACTTATTACATAAATACAATCTAATTCGACTGTATATTTAAAGTAGTTGTTATTATATTAAGAAGAAAAAGCTATTTTTAAGCTAACTCGTCTTTGGACGAGTTAGCAACTATATCTAGGAACTATAACTAACTATAACTAGGAACAACTACTATAACTCTAGGAACGACTCCCTATAGAGAGTTGTTCCTAGATATAGTTTTGTTCTTTTTTTCAATTTTTTTTTATAAAGGGGACCATTATGATGCCACATCTATTGCGCGTGGGTGGTGCAATGCTTTATCAAACCGATGGGGTTTGCACCCCATCCTCCCAACAGTAGGGTAGGGCTCTTTGGAAGTGACGGCGAGTCGGTGGAGAGAGTTGTCTGCACTGGAGGGGGTGTCTGGGTCAATCCCCTCCAGTCTGGGGGTTCCCAATCCCCAACGCATTTCCCGGGGTTCGCATTTACTTGCTCTTTTATTAAAACCCCAGGCATATTTCCCCAAGTGCAAACCTTCCTTTTTAAATGACGTAAGAACCGCAAATTTTGGAAATTGCTTCTTTAGAAAATCCATTTCCTGCATGAAGAATCCAAATCATTTGGTTTTAAATTAGGGTTTCGGATGGTTCTAATCGTCCTCGAGAGAGTGTGCAATCTTTTGTTCGAAATAGTCTCAAACGTATAACCGTTTAAATAAATAAAATGATTGAATATGAATTTCTGAATATTCATCATAAAATAAAGAATTAAAATTAACAAATATTTCTGGATTGCATCTTCCTGTTGATCCATTGTCTCTTTCCTGTAATTATCGGCTGAAGGTAATTATCTATTGAGGACACAATAGTACCACGAGGAGTGTAAACAAGGCTTTTTATGAGTAATAAAGCAGGACAAAAATGAGCTAACGATAATAAAAGTGGCACAATTGGTTCAGTGGGGCGGTGCCCCGGAGGCCTTGGCAGGGTACAGTGAACTTATGGGCAAGCGCATTATATATATGTTTCATGCAGTTTCATGGTGCCCCATGCGCTATTGCACTCGTTGAACCTGTATAAGTGGCATTCGTTTAGAATGCATACAGCGAAAAAAATTGCATCTATGTGTATGAGACTCATGCAAACTTGTATATGGTGTCCCGTGCAGAATATTGTGCGTGAGGG
Source organism: Andricus coriarius (assembly GCA_932066315.1). NCBI lineage: Eukaryota > Metazoa > Arthropoda > Insecta > Hymenoptera > Cynipidae > Andricus > Andricus coriarius. Next base: position 3,665 of record CAKNWT010262525.1, read on the forward strand.
TCTGAGTATGTACGCGATACGTTGGCGTACTGCAAAGAGTGCGTTAACCCTGCAGGCCCTTCAGCGTCTCTCAGACAAATCCATGGCTTCACACAAGACCATAATCGAATTGTCCGACTCCAAATTTTTACAGATTTTCAAAATAATTCTGATACGATTTTTTTTTTCATTTAAATCGTAAATAGATGAGATAAATCGACGAATAAGTTTTCAATCTCAAATCATTGCCCAATCAAATCGCAGATCTCAGTAGTATGAAATAAATTGTCAACTTTGATCTCAAATTGGATTCAAGGTCAGTGTAATTTTGATCTGGAGCTGAAGAAATCTTCCTAACTAAAATTGACTTCCTTTGATTGGTGGAAACTGCGCTTGATGAACTGAAGTGGATGAAACTGGCGATAAATAAAACAATAAAAGAATCATCTTTGAAGATGTTTGTTTTTCTAGATAGAGTGTGTTACATTCGATCGTCATTGGGAGCCGGTGCATTGGGCATTGCCCTCGTGGTTTCTCGAGGGCGGTCCCGCGAGTTGATGCACGCGGAATGCAGCCGATGTTGTCCGACGAAAACCGAGAACGACCGAACTGCGAGCTTGCAGAGTTGCAGCTGCAACGGCTGCAACGGTCATTGAGTTCGACGCACTCATATGCACGGTTCTGCACGAATGACTCAGTCGACCCACCACATGAGAGAGACGGCCTTGACCCGGCTCCACTAGGCGCATCGTACCTTTATGATTCGACCCAACTTTCACCTCGATCATGGAAAATAGATCATAAAAATCTATCGTCAAAAAGAGACAAAACCAGCCAAAATAAAAAATAATATATATTTTTCTACATTCAAGTTTGTATAAAAGCTTATTTTTTCAATCTGGACTATCTGGCTTCGAAATTTCAATGTTTTTTTCCTCATAGAGGGAGGTTTTTTTGACCTAAATTTTCAAATGTACTCAAATCTACCTCAAAAATTAAGAGAGATATGATCATGAAATTCGTCGAATTGTAGCTCTAATTGATATCCAGGTCTGATAAGATTTTGAGCTAGATCGGCGACTTGGGAGTGATTTTTTTATTGTTTAGAGATTAGAAAAAAATGTTGCCATGTTTACACGAGAAAAACTGTTTTGATGTTCGAAATACATACAAGAAAACTGTGCCCACTGTATTTATTCGCATCTTTAAGACGCATTGACCGACCTATTACTGAAGCTTTTACGCCCTCAGTGTTGCCGTTTACAGTACAATTGTACTCAAAAAGTACATTTGGTGAAATTTGAGTACGTAAGTACCACAATCACAATTTGAGTACACTTTATTATGTACTCTTTTTTTTCAAGTACATTTGAGTACAAATGCTGAATTTGTGTCTTTAATATTTTATTTTTGAATACGTTTGGAATTGGCGCGTTGGGCATTGCGCCTAATGTACCACTGCGATTGGCCGATGCCGTTAAGTACTTTCCGCAGCTAATGACAAATCAAAAGTCTGCATTGTGCTTGCTTTAACCATAGAAGGAAGCTTTGACGGGAATGGAAGATATGGAGCAAACTGCTGTCTCCTTCACTCTCGTGATTCAAGACTTCAGAAATGCGCAGTGGGACTCCGGGGCCGTGTCGAAACTCGAAAATGGAACGGTCCTCTTTTTCTAACGTGTGGAGATAGAAAGAGAAGTCTGTCTTCGAAACGGTCCCGGAGTCCTTAGATCAGATTTGTAATGTGTTTTCTATTTTTATCGAATCAGTTCGGTTTCTACTGCAACCCATGATTCGACAGTTTGATTCGATTAGCACTGTACATTTTATCATTAAAAAAAGGATGTTCGCAGTAAATAAACAATAAGAATTAGCCTTTTTTAAATTTATCAATTTGAATTTCGCGCCAAAATGTGATAGTATGCGGCGCTGCCGCAACGCTCCATTGCAAGTACAATTTCAGAATTCTGAGTACACTTTTCGAGTACAAACGCAATTTTCATTATGGCAACACTGTACGCCCTACTAGTACCGACTTATAAAGTTTCAAAAATATTGTTTATTTTGTTTGTATGAGAACAATTTTGTTGATATTAGTAATACGCTTCGAATGACCTATTGACGAAACTTCCATGACCTTTAATGAACTAGCAATATCGAGTTATAAATTTAAAAAATATATTATTTATCTTGTTTATATGAGAAAAACTTTTTTAATATGGGGAAAACAACAGTACTGTATATATGATCTATTTGTTTGGGTATTGGAGACCCTTCGATTTACCTATTTTGAAGAGTCTTTCATGACCTCCCATGACCTTTTTTTACAAAAGAAAAGTTTTTTTAATATTAAGAACAGTACTGTATTTGATGTTATTGTTCGCGTTTTCGCGTTTTTTTATTTTTTAAATGATCCATTGAGTAACCTTTAATGATCTTTCATAACCTATTAATAGCGATTTAAACTTTTTTTTAAATTTTTCTCTTTTTTATATAATGCAAGATTATTAATTTTTTGAAACATGACATTAATATAACTTAAAAATTAAAAGTGGTTCGTTGCAACAGAAAACGTTGATTAAGTTTTGATCGTCTCTCTGATTTTCTTGGAATAAGATTTTCGGTATAAGGTAAAAAGATCAGCTTGATGAAATAAGTTTCAGTTTTTTCTTGTTAGTGAACATGAATCTTTTTCTGTGAGAAAGAAAATTTATTTGATGCCTATGAAGAAGCAAAGTGCACAGAAAAAAAAGTTCTCAAAACTTGACTTGACTTGGCCACAACTTTCTAGAAATTTCATATAACTTCATTATTTCGACGATTGTCTTAAACCTTGTAATAAACGTAATACGAAATGAGCATAAACAAATCCATCCATTGTTAAAAAACCCATAGTACTTCGCAGCGGTATTTAATTTTATAAAGAATTGAATTTCATACGATTCTATTTTTAATTGTTGAATATGGAAGGAATCTGTCGACAAAATGTAAATGGTTAGACATGCCATTTGTTATAAGATTTGAATGACATAAGCGCTTTGAATTTAAAACTTTATTTTTGAGGTTTTAAGTTAATAAGTCTGTAATTTTATAATTTAAAGTTGATTGTTGTAAATATTTTTGTCAAGAAATTATTATACAAGTGTCAATAATGTAAATAAGAGATATCCAATTTGAACATTAGAAATTGAAATTAGGGAATGGTATTGGAGTCTTAGATCCTTAGATATATAAAACATATGAATTATTAAAAAAATTAATGATAATTAATCTGAAAATGACCTTGAGGGTATATGTAGTATTATTTATGTGTATATAAATTCAATGTCAACCTTTTCCAATTTGGAATAATTTGTTATTTGAGCCGCTTTACAAATTGTACCACTTTTTAATTTGTGGCGTCTCCAAAATTCAAACTCATTTCATTTAAAACGTATCAAAATTGTATAATGAAACGTCTCTTTAAATTTGAAGTAGTGAGATTTCACTCGTCATCCGTCAAAATCCATACTTATTTGATTCAGTGATCCATTTCTAGCTATTTGAATCAACGTGAAATTGCGTTGTGAATAAGTGAAAGTTCTTGCTTATTTGCTTCATTAGATTTTTTTCATTTATTTTATTCGTTCATATTTACTCACTGACTTAAATTTAGAGAGATTTTCTTAGGCAAGTTTTTTGCTTGAAAATTAATCAATTTTTTTAACGATTGTCTTTACAAATTTGCATTTATTCTGCACTTTATTAGAGAAGAATTACACGACGGTGGGAAATTGTCGGTACGACTAGCGCGATTACTCTTAGAAATCACTGCTGACTTTGAAACGTGATTACGCGTTTAAAAAAGGAGAGAGAAACTTAAAAAAGAAACGTTGAAAAGCTTATCAAATTCCACTTTGAATGCAAATTGTGGAGCTCAACTTCAACTCGTGGCATGACCTAGGAAAGTTGTGACAATAATTTGAAATTTATACCACACAATCCGTGAAGTCTTATCTTCAATTCAAGCTAATAAAACTGGAAAAATCACCGCTGTCGGTCGCGAGATCGGTGGTGCCGAGACATTCTCAGATTTTGTAGCTTAACTTCGGCTCGTGCTGTGACTTAGGAAACTTGTTGCAAAAGCTGAAATTGATTAATTTAAATAAAAGAACTTCAAAAATCTCCATTGGTTCCCAAAACATGACGAAAAATTTCCAAGCATATGTGCGTCGAGTTTTAGTTGGCTATCACCGTTGTCGGCTAGAAACGCGACCCGTAAAGATTTTAAATCTTTTATTGGCTTAAATTTATGATAAGACTTCAAAGACTGTGGTATAAATTTCAGATTTAGGCTACAACTTTCCTAGGTCATGCCACGAGTTGAAGTCGAGCTATAAAACCCGAGAAATTCTTACTTTTTTAAAAAAAATCTTCTCACGTAGTATATTTTCTCCAAAAAATCAAAAGTATCTCTATTATAGGTCATTGACCTCGAAATTTTATAAGCAATTTAACGGTTTTTTAAAAAAGTTTCACGCTTCATTTTTGACCGAGTAATCATGTTTCAAAGTCATCAGTGATTTTTAATAATACTTGCGCTATTCGTACCGATAATTTTCGACTATAGTGTGGTTTTATAGAGTTTATGAACTTACAGTTGTTTTCAATTATATTTAGAATATAACCCTATGACGTCTACAAATTACTGATTTCTGAATTAAATTGCAGAAATGTTCTAGAGCGTTACTAATTTCGAAGAGTCTATTCTTACGGCTGTCCGACATAGTTGGTGAAAAGTTTGTCCACCACCCCCCAGCCATGTAACACCTTTCCAGGTTCCCGAATCATTTTGCAAGATTACGAATATCCGCAGCTTAGTAATATTGATAATAATTGGGTTTTTAAGATTTTTTTTACGAAACTTTTGTGAAATGACTTATATTCTTATTCTTATATCGGATCCAGACAAAAAACGCCATTTGCCTTTTCTGGTCCATCACTTATCTTATTTAACGTAATAAATATTGCAACGAAGACTGTTCCTCGCGAAACCCACACATGGCAGGATCTTAATAAATAAGACCACGCACATGAGTGCTATAAGTATCCAGTATGAGAAGGACAGCAAATACGAATCGACGTCAGAGAAGCTCACGAGAAGCCGAAGGTCATAGAAAATTGAAGAACGTTTGCAATCGTTGAAGATATCTCTTGTTTGCTGCCGTCTACGGTCTAGTGGATAATTCCAAGTGAAATGCTATTGATTTATAGGCCTTTATCTGTGCCAGTCTTAAGAGCTCGATAGGCGATTCATTGGTATGCAAAAAAAAACGAGACGAGCTTAGGGCGAGAGGAAATATAATAGGGGATAGAATCTAGACTTGTCTGGTCCTAGCCGTCTTTTTTCACTCACTGACACTACTCAAGTAGTGACGCTCGATTTCGGTCAGACGAAAACTTCATTCTATCACTTTGAAGTTATCATTCGTCATTTTCCCGATATTCTTCACCTTCTTCTTATTCTTAAATAATTTTCATGAGGGATAATAGTTAAATTAATAAATATTGGTAACTAAAATTATAGAGCTATAATGTATTGTTAGGTTCAAGTTTAATTCACACGGGAATATATATAAGCAAAAAAAAGATATTTTTTTATTAAAACTACAATGTTAAAGGCATTAAATTAGAAATTGTCTACCTTTGCGCAGTGCTTACGCGTACCGCAGAATTATGGCTATTCGTACCTGTATTTTGGCACGCGTAGCCCCGGTCCTAATTTTGAACATTTTTTACTGAAACTATTCAATTTTAAATTAGTAAGTTTCAAACACTTCGAATTAAAATATTTAAAATTTCGATTATAAACGCTTTCAAATTGAAATTATTCAGCTTTAAACTTAAATTTCTAATGCATCAATGGTTTTAAATATAATTAAGCTTATTCTCCTTGTATTGTTTTATAATTTTCAACATTATTTCTAATTTTTTAATGTTCACACTAAATCCTAAGATGTCAAATTTTAATCGAAAGGTGGATCAGATCGTTGCACAATGGAAAAACAATTAAGATCTACGTATATTAAGGAATATGTGAATGTAGTTGTTAATAACCTTAGGATTTATTATGTTATTCAATAAATAATAAAATTTAACAATATAATTACTTCAGTTATCATATCAACAATTTTTTTAAACTATTTTGATTGAAAACTACCGTCTTCAGATATAAGTTACTTGTTCTTTGAGGTCACTAACTTAAATTATTCTGAAAATATCTATAAATCTTCAAGCAGCGAGTTTTTTATCTTGTCGTCTCCGAATACGCCTTATCTTGGAAAGATATTAAATAAAAATAAGCACATCTCAATAATAGAATCGCCTGCTCTAAAATGAAAAGAAAGTCCAGTGATTTTCGTATCGAAGAATTTTCGAAGCTGTTTTGTTAATCAGACTTATGTTATTATTTTTGAAGTTTCACGAAAAGCTCATTGCCATTCATGGCTTAATAATGTACTTTCGAAACGATAAGGACTCGTTACTGGAGTTATTTACGCGCGAGCATAGTTCAAAGTGTGTTGTCCTCGGTGATGGAGTTCAACGTCTGCCGGACAAGCGAGACAAAGACTGTAAAGCCTCACCTCCTCATGGTATCTTTATAGAACAGCACAGAGTGTCATCGACACATCGCATCGCACAGGGTGTATCCATTCTAAAGGTCAACGCATAACCTCATCGGTTTAAATAAAACAATTATTTCATCCGCTCACTTTTTACACAACAGAAATATATGTATACTGATTGCGAGCAAGGACGATAGGTGTTGCTCTTTTTTATGACTTTCTTCTTTTCTTGATTCAATTGACCCATCGACCTTACGGCGACTTCCTGTGTCGTAAAATTCATTTGTGCAAATATCCTTGAAGTTTAATTAAAACGGAAACACGGTTCGTCTTTCGCGTCTTGATGACTTTTTTCACACAAACTTACATACCAAAGATACCGATTAGGTTTTAAATGGGCCTTTGTGATCGCAAAAATTAGAAAAGCTGGTTAGGAATTTCGAATCTACACACTGAGAAAATATTTTATTAAGTGCAAGAAAAGATTTGGATGCCAAAGAAGCTAAAAAATATTGTTATGGTTTAAAAAATTTGGACTAACATCTCTCCATTGCTTATGTTTTTTGGATCAATAAAATTGTTTTGATTAAGCATAAGTTTGAATAAAATGAAATTTATTTCAACGAATAAAAATATTTTGTTACTTCTTTAGCAAACCAAATTTTTGTGCTGTACGAAACAATAATTTACAAACTCATCAATTTCAAAAAAATAAAGATATCTTTAAATTTTTAGCTGTATTGTAACTTTTTTATTTTTTTTAGCAAGTATATAAAAAACACAGAAAAAAAGGATCTTACTTTTGTTACAGCTTAATTTTGCTACAGTTTAAATTCTGTCAATTTTTTGCTCTATACTAGGCCATCTTTCTTTAACAAAACTTTTTTTTTCAGATTGTAACCGTTCTTACTTAAAAGTTCTAAAATATGGCGGATCCTATATGGCGACCAAATAAAAAAATTGATGCGATTTGTGTGAAACATGCGTATTCTTATGTTTTTTGAGTTCACGCTGAATTCAAATTATTGTTATGTGCAATTTTTAGTCGTTTACATCTACCTTCCTCATCGACATTTTTTCGCCAATCTCATGTCCACAGGAAATCGGACTGAGATAAAAACTTGTGAAATTAAGTAAAGCACACTATCTGGTCCAAAATGTTTATAATTAAAAATAAAATCAAAAAATAATTTGTTTTTCTTTAAATCATAACTATTTAGGACCAGCTAAACCTTTCTTAGTACTTTTGATTTAATTTCCCAAACTTTCAACTCGATATCTCATTCGATGTGGACTTCGATCCGCTATATACAGGGTGTCCCAGACTCAAGTGTCTTGACTTATATAGCTGTAAAAAAATAAAAATAAATAAATAGAAAATTCCTTTTCCCAAAAACAGTTGAAGTTTTTGAGTTATAAAATATTAAAGCTGGACCAACCAGGAGCGCGGTATAAACAGACGTGCGTACGTGAGCGTGAGTCCAACGCAGGTGGGGTTAGCGACGGGAGAACAGTGGGCAACACTACTCCTACTACTTCAACTGATTTTTGGAATAGGAATTTTCGATTTATTTTTTAAAATTTTTATACAGCCATATAAGTCCGGACACTTGAGTCTGGGACACCCTGTATTGGATTCGACATTATCAATTTATGAACTCCAATATACGGTTCGAATTCACCAACCTCTTCAAAGTTTTCAAATTTTGTTCGCTGGCACTGAGTTCGTTATTTTGAGTTTTTTTTTTCATTCTTTGGTTTGATTCGAATTCGCCGATACCAAAAACCTCTATAAACTAGCTTTCATGCAATCACATAGTCTTTAAGAAAAAAAGGGAATCACTTCGGATTTTTTAAATTTTGTTCCAACATATTGGATAGCTCATTCCATGTTTTGAATTTTCATTTTTATTCGTAATCAGCGATCCCAAAAACCATAGAGTGCCAAGCTTAATTCCAATCAGGCTACTTTTAACCAATATTGTATATAGATGATTTAATTCTCCATCTTGAATTTCGAAAGTTTTTAGGATATAAATTGGGGGCCGTGCATAAATTAAGTAC
>CAKNWT010262556.1:0-10037 GCA_932066315.1 Andricus coriarius
TTTTCCTCTCTACCCATGCCCTCTGCTCAATTTGCCATCTCCTTTTCCTCTCCCTCCATGTCATATCCTCTTCAATTCTTTCGCTTCTTCCTTTCAATAATTTTTTTTTCCTCCATAATTTTCTTGTTCTCCTCCTCACTCCCTATTTTCACTATAAACATTCCTTCCTTCCCTTCTTTCGTCCATCCTATTCTCTTAACTCTTCTACCCTTCCCCATATGCTCATTCCTGATTTCTAAATTGCTTACCCGTTCTTCCAACTGTTTTATCTCATTATTTCTCTGTTCGTCAACCTCTCTCTGTCTATTCTCGATGCTCTCAAGTTTATCCCATACCTTATCTCTCTCCTCTTTCCAGAGCTTATCCCACTCTTCCCACTTTTCTCTTACTTTTCTCACTTCCCCCTTACGTCTTTACTCTGCCTATTCATATCATCCAGTCTCCTCCTTGTGTCCTCTCTAAATCCTTTTATAAGGGCTTCTAATTTCTCAAACATCCCCCAGCCCCCCCTATCTCTTTCTGGTGTTTTTCTTTTAATCTTAACTTTCTTGTTTTCCTTGTCTCTTTCTGAATCATCGTCCCCTCCCTCTCTTTTTCTTTTATCTTCCCCTTCACTACTTGTAGCGCTCATCTTTTTTTGCCATTCATCAAGACTCCTATTCGAACCCGCGCTACCTAGCTTGTTGAGGCGTTGTAGATTTGAGGGTCTCCCGCTTTTACGGCCCGTGCCTGGTTCATCTCTTGCTGCTATCCCCTCCCTGGTCGGTGTTTCGAACCTCTCCTCGTCGCTGCTGACACTATAGTTAAGGTACTATATTAGATGGGAATATGCAAGCTGCCATTTTGGTTCCCCGCGAAATTCAAAATAGCTAACTTGATATCGGATGTCTTCGTTATTTGCGTGGTCAACGTGCGTGTCGTGCTGTAGAAAAACTGGTTCCTAACCTTACTTTTTTCTGGACCTTATTTCGCTTTAACATACCAAAAAAATTCTCACAGGCAATTTAATTACATATAATCATAAACTTCAGACCCCAGATATTTAAATTATATTGTTTTAGTGATAAATAAGGGTACTTACTTCGCATAATCTTGCATTAGAATTCGGATTCTATTTATCGCGCCTACAATTTATAATGCATCTTTCTAGTCTTTCGCTTTGTCCTAGTGGAAAACGGTAAAGCTTAAAAAAATCTTCGCTTCTGTTTTTTCAAACTGGAGCACTACAGCAAACCATTTTCATTATATTCTAAACTTAATTTTTAACTAAAACACACGACATGCTTATCGCATTGTTTCCCGCAAACTGTCCAGGAACCAATATGGCGGTTGCATATTCCTGTCTAATATAGTACCCTACTATAGTCAACCTCCGTGTTCCCCCCACTAACTACGCTCTCAACCTCGTCACCTCTTGTTTCTTCTACTGCCTGCGATTCTGTGCGATCGTCCAGTAGCTGTCGCCCTCTGGCGTCCATTTGTGGACCTCGTACCGTCGGCATCCTACCTTACCCAGTTCTCCGCAACTTTTCCCGCTCCTTACTCGCCTACCTCTTGCCCCCCTAGCCCAGCAACTATTTTTCACTCCTAACCTCAAAAACTTTGGACGCTCAAATTTTCCTTTCACAGAACTTACTTTTATCCTTTACACCTTTGCCTTAACTCACCCTTCTTCTCTTACACCTGATCTCCTCACTCACAGTCCTTTCTGCATCCACACACGCTGATTCCCTTCACCGAAGCCAAAAAACCAACACTTGACACAAAAGAGTTCTCTCACGATCGGTACCGGAATCGGGAGCCCTATAACTCTGATTATCTCTTTGTGTGAATATAAATTATCTAATGATTTTTGAAATTTAAATGTAGTTCGAGTATTAAAATTTCAACAATAATTGATTGTACAAGACAATTATGAATTTTTTCAAAATGAAACAATTTACAGATTTTAATTATCAATTCAAAACGACAGAAAATAAAAACAATTTATCCTCTAATTTGAAAATTGTTTGTAAAAAACAAAATTTTTAATCGTTTAATTTGTCATGTTTCTACCTTAAAATTGCTTAAAAATCTCTGAACTGTTCGATTCAGAAAAGTGTAACATCTGAAATTTTGCACTTAAGCGGCTTTTAATTTAAAATTATTCAATTGAAAAGTGTTAGAGTCGTCTATTTTATACTTGTAAATTATTAGGCATTTGATTTCTAAATTCTTTCAGTTATAATTTTAAAAGTTGATTATCCAAAAGAGTTTTATATCGAGTGTTTCAATTTGAATTTCATTTTTGATTACACGAAACAAAAGAAAAAATGAGCTTTTAGAAATTGAGTTCTCTTAATTTCAATGACAGTGAAAATATTTTTGCGAATCATCTGGTAATCTATACAATTCATAATTATTGTATCCAAACCCGGTAAACACAATATGATTTTTTTTTAAAAGAGAAACGTCTCAACTGTTTAAAATGAAGTTATTAATATAGTTTTTTTTTAATTACAGGTTGCAGTAAACGTAGTTTTGAATAAAAAAAAATCAAACACCAGCTCCTATGTTATCACATTAGACAAAACTCGTGGAAAAATTGTATGTCAGGCTTTGCCTTTAAGTGAAACTCGATTTGCAGTACAGGGAAATTTCTTTCTAAGTGAAGGTAAAAGCGGAAAGGTCCTAAAAGTTTATGCTAAGAAACGAATAGGCGAATACAGTTTCATTGCTAGTATGAGAAAGAGTATTACAGATCACTTTGGCGAAAAAAAACTTGTTGGTGAGTTTTAATTTCATATTCATTGGTTAATAATTAATATATTGACAAATTATTAAAAATGATGTTATTATTATTATTTATCTTTATTATTTCCTGGGTTGAGATCGTAAGAGCCCCTGAAACTTGGGTGATGCCGTTGCGTCCCCTTGTAAGCCTAAGCGTTACCCCAAAGCCCTCTCCATACGATCAGGACCGCAGCCACGCTATTGGCCGATATTTCTCACTCACTGATGCAGTTGCTCCCCGTGAGTGTAAATCGTTTCTCCGCAATCGCGGGACAGTGACAAAGGATATGAATAGCTGTCTCATAATCCCTTCTGCACATACGACAGAGGGTACTTTCTGCTAGCCCTATCTTATGTCTGTGATGCCCGAGGTTTTCATGTCCTATATACACTTCTGTTAGGACTTTCACTTCGTCCCTTTCGATCTTGAGTATTTCCTTCGCTTGATTAAGGTTTAGCTTTAAACCCAGGAGTGTTTCAGCCTGTCTGCTGCCAGTGGCCAACGACCGCTCATTTTGATGTGCCTCGGTCAGCCAACTGTTGACTTCTTCAGTGACTAACTTACTGGAAATGCCTACAACTGGTTAAGGTCAAGTAAAGTTTTCTTTTGCTGCTAGTTTTGCTAGCCTGTCCGTTATCTCATCACCTTTGATGCCTCAAATCAATCCCATATTAGTAGCGACGTAGTCGTTATTCCATTCAGGGCCCTGCTGTCTGAGCAGATACGGATGCTTTTTTTGTTTGCATACTCCTGTGCCTTATATGAGCACTGTAGCACGGCCATAATCTCAGATTATAGACTGTCGCCTAGGACACCTTCAGGATTTTGAAGTCCATTCCACTCCTTCTACGATATACACCAGCTCCTACTTTCTCCCTGTGTAGATCCACATAAGTGTCTCCAGCTTCAAGCGCCAGCTTTTTCCTATGGCTCTCCTACAGAGCCATAGAGTTGCTACTAGCTTTTTGCTCTTGTTTTCCAGGTGCTCGTTCCATGACAGCTTATTATCTAGGATGACTCCTAAACATTGAGCTCGTTCTTTGATTTCCAGTCGTTGTCCTCCCAATGATCACCTCTACGGAGGTATCGTTGAAGGCTCCTTCGATATCCATAAAGGTTCTACTCGCGAGACCTTTCTGCTTCAGTTGTCCTTCGATTAGGTTTACTGCTCCGCTTAGGGCCGTCTCGGCCAATTGACTAGCCCTTTAGGCGTGTTGCTCCTTGTGAAGTACCCTAGTTGACAAGATCTTGTCGCAAATATATTTATCCAAAAGTCTTGCCACTGTTTTTTAGTTGGAAATATGTAAGGCTGATGGGACGGAAATCCTTGGATGAGCTATAACCGATCCTGCCTGCTTTCGAAATGAAAACTACTCTCGTACCTGTCCATGTCGTTGAAACGTATTCCAGCGTCAGGCTAGCCCTAGCAATTTTCACGAGCCGTCCTATGATGATCTCTCCCGCCCTCTGTAAGAGGACCAGATATATGCCATTCGGACCAGGAGACTTGTAAGAATTCGAAGACTTCAGGGCCCACCTGTTTGCCTCTGAAGTGTAGCGCCGTATACTCCAGAACTTATGAAGCCCGGAAAATGTGCCTTGATCAGGTGAGCCAAGGGCTCCTCGTTCGACGCTAATTATCTTCCGTCGGGAAATTCTAGGGTTTCGAGAAAGCAACTTGTCCATTCTAGCTGTCTCTACTCCTTTCTCGATGTCTGTGCAAAAGTTGGTCCAGCTTTCTTGCTTCGCTTTACGTATTGCACCCCTGTATTCATCCCTCATCGTCGAAAATGTCCATAGTTCATCCGTTTTGCCAGTACTGGCACGTCTAAATATCTTCTACTTTCCCGTTCCACCAGTGCGACTCCCCACTCTCTCGGCCTCTTCTTGGTCGACAATTACTTTCATAAGTAGATTTGGTGGCCTCGGTGAAAATCTTGTCTGTCATCTCCAGGGTGTCCACACCTCTAATAGACCTGGGCACCTCCGAGAGTGCACTACTTAGTTCCGCGGAAAACTGGTCCCAGTCCGTTCTTCTTGGATTTCTGGCTTACTTAGGGCCTGCGGGTACAAAGGATTTCAACTAGAACTCTATCTGTGCGTGATCTGAGAGAGTGGGTTCATCTGAGACTCGCCACTTCTTGGCATTGTGTTTTAAACTAGCGATACAGAGAGAGATGTCGATGAATTCCTCCCTGACCGACTTACGAAACGTCAGGATCCTCCCCGTGTTAAGAATGTCTAAATCAGTATTGATTAAGTATTCCAATAGATCATTACCTCTTGAGCTAATGTCCGTACTGCCCCACAAAGTATGGTGGGAACTAGCATTGCATCTCCAGCAGAAGAGGAAGACTCCTTACCTTGCAGTGATCTAACAGTGTACGTACCTCCTCTGGTGGTTTGGTATCGCTCTCATATGGAAAGTAGGCTGATCCGATGACTAGCTCCCATATTACTTTGAAATCCGTGGCTATCACCGTCAGGTCTCTCGAACATAAGTCTATCAGCCGGAGAACGTTGACTCCCTTCGCCAGTATGCAGGCTCTTGCTTTGGCCGCTTTGGGGTCCCTCTAACAAAACCGATACCGCCTAATCCCCTTATAGTATCTAGATGCAAGTTAATTTGGGTATTGGTTGGGCCAGGAACAGTCATTTTAGGTCTGCTCCCGGTCTTTCTGTCTCCCGACAGGCTCCTCCTGTCCTTGGCTGGCAACCCTAAAGTGAACCTGTCCAGCGAGGTAGAAGGGCCTGTTGTTGAGGACCGCAAGAGCCCTCGTCTGGGACTCAGGAATTTGCACAACGAGGAGGTGCAGGATACTTCCCAAGTGTCTTCTTCCTGAGGCCTGCCGTGCCTGACGATTCGCCAGAACGCAATCCTTAGTGAAGGGTTATATTCCTCCAACCGCCGAAGGACCACAGACGGGTCTTCCAGTTTATCTGGGAACTACGTCGTAGTCCTCACCATCCTTTGAAGCAATTCGATCCCACCTACTTTTAGGTCTGTTCTGTCCCAAGGCCTTCTCTCAGCCACCGTATTATGTAGCCAAGCTTTAGCCGCTGAGTTGACTGCGACAAATATGAAGACCCCTCCCCTACAGAAGGAAGTCTCGAATTTTGGCCATTGATCCTGGGACACCTTTTCGAGCGCTCTCCAGGTGGCCTCTCTGAAGAGCTCAAACTGCTCCGCAGTGAGCAGTGAGTCTGGGTAGCTCATGTACGCCACCACCACCGTCAGGGGTTAGTTCTCTGGGCAGCTGTCAGTCCAGCCCCAACAACTCCCTGTTAGCCGGCTGCTGGACTGTCTTGTGCCTCTTCATAGGTTTAGCTCCCCCGGTGGTGTGTCCTCTGAGTCTCTCTCTCTTTTCAGAGTCTCGTTGTTGGTCTGGTTGTCGCTGTGCGGGCCGTGGGTCATTCCCGTCCCGAATCCAAAACTGGATATCGGTCCAGGATGAACCTGGACCCAGGGATCCGGAGAGCCCGTTTATAGGGACCCTTTTATCGATATCCATACACATGCAGGCCAAGGTTCGTTTGACCCACTTTTGCCACACGCTTAAGCCTCCCCACCAACTTAAAGCCCCTCGGAGAGGCATTATGAGAATAATTAATATTATGAAACCACTGCGCTCAATATGCGGGAAAAAACCAATGGACAAAGTCCGAAACGAGATAATCCGCAAAGAATGTGGTACAGGAGAGACACTAGTTGACATATGGGAAAGAAATCAGTTAACATGGTTCGGACATGTTGAAAGAATGAAAGATGAGCCCAGAGGTAGACCGTCGAAAGAATGGTTAGAATCTGTGAATGAGACATTAATTCGAAGAGACATAAGAAGCCATAGAAACAGGAGAGCTTGCATGAAAAAATGCATGGACGTGAAGGAAGCTAGAGTAGTATGCCAGGGCAGAAAAGTGTGGGAATAAATAGTTTGTAAACAGAGTCACAATATAGAGTGAATGGCACCTGAAACAAAGACCTTGGATACTAATGGATCCAAGTGGGGTACCACACATAACAATTTTGTGAGGCTCTTCACTTGGAGTGATCGCTAGAGAGATTAATCAGCAAACTGGGTCGGATAAGTGCTACGGAACGATCGTGTCATTTAAATAAATAACACGAGAATTCTAGATCAATCTAAAAAATCTATATCCCCTACCTCACATTACGCCTTTCCTTACCGATCAAATCACGCCTACCCCAAAAGGGAAATGACTTAATAGTATAATAATAATAAAAATAATAATTTGAAATTTTTTTACCTATGATCAGGTATTGGTGGAGTCTTTGTGTTAAAAAGAGGAAAGACAGGTGAACTTTTTCCAAACTTCCTAGAGGAACCTATACCTAAAGGTAGCAAGTTAATAAGAGTTAAGAACTACTACATTGACGAAGGTTCTGCTCAGGAGACTGGAGTCGGTACTTTTGTTTCTGCCAAAACAGTAAGATAAGAAAATTTGATTTCCATTTATTTTGAAATTAATTTAGAAAAATGTGTCAACAAGTAGATATTAATAACTTACACGTTGATTACCAATTTTTTCCAGAAACTTGAACTTCTCACAAATCACTTTCATTTGTTTTCTACACATGGCGATTGTGGACATTATGTTCGTGACACCACTCCTGCAATTGTAGAATATGAAGGATATTTTACACCTGGATCAGTACTTTACCGAGTAGATCAAGCTCCTCATATTCCGGATTCGAATTCCAGTGGTTATTTCTGATGTGATTCAGTGACATACTTCTCATGCTGATTCAAGTTTAGAAAGTTAGCTTGTTGATTCCAAATCTTAGAATGCAAATGTGCTTTTGATATTTTATGAGAAAGCTGTTATACCGTTAAAGAAATATTTGTAAAATTCCAGGATAATTTGATAAAATATTTGAAATAATAGTAATTCTACTAATTTTTGTCTGACAAGGATTGACCAGCTATATCTCCAATTGCGAAATCTTTGTACCTCGATAAAAGATAATCGAGAATCCCATATAGCACACTTTCCGAAAAAACCTGATATTTGCTTGGGACAATGGAGTGGATTAGAGCCACTGCGCGGTTTACTGACGAACGCAGCTGCTGTTCTTATTATTTTTTTAATTCAATTATTTTTCTGTAAATTTGACGAATGTTCATTTGGTTTGGGGGCCTCTGTCAACATTGGGGGAGGGTCAAATATCATTCTCTACGTTAAGAACAATGGAAAGGGTATGACGTGGAGGGGTAAAGGAGTGATGTTGAAAGCTCTTCAAAAATGTATCACATATTTTCTAAATGGCCCCCGAAAAATGCACTTTTTTTAAACAAAAGTGGTATTAATTTAAGAATTCAATGAAGAATTGAAAATTTTATAAAATTTCCTAAAAACAGTCATAAAATCATGTTAGAAAGTGACAAACGATTTTCTTTAATTATTTAATTTTTTCCATTATTTTCTAAGAAGAATAAATAATGAAATATTCTAATATTTCTTGACAGCTCAGATATCAAGCCTTTTCAAAATATCTGAAATATGAAGTAATATTTCAGACTTCAAAAACAGCGAGCCGATGCAATGGCAAGTTAAAAATGTCACTTATACAGTTTGGTTAAAAAAAATAATTTTTTGAACTGAAAATTAAACTATTTGGTTGGAAATTCAATTGTCTGGTTGCCAATGACATCTTTGTTGAAAGTTCATATGTTTGGGTTTAAAATTTAACTTTTTAATTGGGCATTCGTGTTTTTGTGTGTTTGGTTGAAACTTAAACTGCTTGCTCAAAATTATTGTTTTCAAATTAATTTTGTTAAATGTAAATTTAACTACCCGGTAAGTCCATAAATTCGTGCATATTTTCCAACACTTGAAAAGTAAAAAAAACCCCAGAGTATTCAGGTAATCAATTATATATTTATGTTCGTTATCTATAAATAATTTATATTGTTTCAACAACATATTAATGCGTTTTTTGTAAAAAGACTGAAAAAGGCTTACTCGACGTTGAAAAATACGCACGAAATTATGGATATTTGGTTAAAAATTCAACTGTTTTGGTTGAAAATTAACTTTTTTGATTAAGGTCCATATTTCTGGGTCCAAAATACCATTTTTTCTCGAAAATTAGCCTCTTTGGCTTGAAAATTCATCAAAGACTGATCGGATTGGATTGTGCTTTGGCACAGCGTTTCAGGGACCAGAAAGAAAGATCGAGTTCGTTAATCAGCTATTTTGGATAGAAATTCCAAAACTCAAACAATTTATCCTTACGACTTTTTTTCGATCAAATGAAAATTGCCAGAGATTATGATAACGACTTCTTGAGTTTTCTTGAAAAATCGAAAATTCAAATTTTGATCACACAAAAAATGATTAATTATTACGTTCTCATCATAATGAGAAGATGTTGATTTTATGTGAAAAATGACTTTCGTGGATTCCATCAAATATCGACGTCTTGAGGCACCCTAAGTCAGAAAAAATAGTTTTTACGTCGGTGTCTGTCTGTCTGTCGTCGTTGTCGTTGTCACCTATATACCGGATAACTTTTGAAAGACTAATCGAATTAGATTATGCTTTGGCGCACACTTTCAGGGACCGAAAAGGAAGATCTAGTTTCTTAACCAGCTATTTTGGATAGAAATACAAAAAGTTAGAGCATTTTCAAAAATTTTCAGATAATCTTTTTTCATAATTCAGAAATTCTATGGACGGCCGTCCATACACAGTTCTCTCGGAAAATAGAAAATTCTAATTTTGATTGGACAAAAAATAATGAAAAATTCCATTTTGCGGTCAAACTATGCAAGGTACGAAAAAAAATGAATTACCAAAAGTTGTTGACCCAAAAAGGTGCTAAAAATTTGTTATCAATCATTTTTAAAAAGGATATGTAGTTTTTGTTTTATTCGTAAAAGATAACATTCAAAATAAAAATATTAAATTTTTTGAAAAGCGACACAAGGTACGAAAAAAAATTTAATCAACAAAAGTTATTCACCCGAAAAGGATCTACAAGTTTGTTATTAGTAATTTTTAGATAGGACCAGTAGACTTTCTGTTAATCGTAAAAAAAAGATTTAAAATTAGAAAATTAATTTGTTTGAAAAACAACACAAAAGAAGAAAAAAAAGTTGTTCAACCAAAAAGTATTTTCAAATATGTCATGAACTCTGGGCATACAAATATATTAAAAATAAAAAAATAAAATTGTTGGAAGAAGGACAAAAGCTACAATAACATTTTATTTAAAAAAATTTTTCGCCTAAATTATATC
>CAKNWT010262563.1:9650-19911 GCA_932066315.1 Andricus coriarius
ACAAAACCGTTACATATACTTTATAAAATGTTGGCATCAGCGTCACAGCCCTATAATCTTTAAACCTCCTTCCCTTTGCCTTTCATCACTATAGGTACCACTACTCTTTCTTTCCATTACTCTATTACACATTATCCATGCCCATTCCTTCATTTCTGTCCCCACATATTTCCAGACTTCATTTGGAATCTCATTTACACCAGGTGCCTTTCCATCTTTTGTCATTCCTAACACCTTGATTATTTCTTCCCTTGTTGTGTCCTCTTCCTTATCTCTTTCTCTACCATATTTTCCTCCTTCCCTAAATTTATGTCTATCCCTCCTAGCACATCCATCAAATATTTTTTCCATTCTACCATTTCAATATTCTGGTTTACTCTTTTTTTCTTTTTCTCTCTCAATTTCCTACCTTCCAAACCTCTTCTTCCGTCCTAGCCTTCTCTGCCTACTCCTCAAACCTTTTATTCTTCCCGTCTTTCTTTTGATCACACAACTCAGTGTATTTCTTCTTTTTTCTCCTATATTCTCCTACACTACCTTTTTTTCTCTATTTCCTTAATTCCTTTCTGACCTTCTTTTTCTCTTTACATTCCTAATCCGATCCACTTCTATTCCCTCCTTTATTAACTTCTCTTTTGCTTGTGCACTCTAATCCTCTTTTTATTTCTCCTATCATAATTTTCCATCTGCTCGTCCACATTTCCCTCTCCCATTTTGATATTTCTGGCCCTTTCTTTAAACTGTTTTCTTCCTTCCTCTATCTCTTGTTCTCGCACTGAAATTTCCCCCTATTGTAAGCTTTTTCTCTTCTTTATATTCTGGCATCATTTCTTTCATCTCCTCTGATTTCTCCTGCATATCGCCGTTCACATAAACCACCATTATCTTCCACTTCTCTCCTCCCATATTTAACTCTTCTACTATTATTCCTTCTTTTTGCTCTTTCCTCGCTTTCTTATCCTTCTCTGTTATACATTCGTTCCTTATGCTCATCACCATTCCTCCCATTGCTCTGCCTTTTTTATTTTTCCTTTTTGCATTTTGAACTTGCCATTTGTACCTCTTGGTAACCCTCCACTTTCTCTTTCCCATCCCTTTTCATCTAGCCCTGGTGGTAGGGGGTGAGTTTGATCGCTTGGATGTCACGCTTCTGTCGTAGCTCATATCTCCAGATGAGAGGGTTTTTTTTATGAAAATGCATTTAATTTAAGTTGTAGAACGGAAAATTCTATATAATTTCAGTACTGTACACTTTTATCCAGAAACGACTCCATTTTGAGATATGAGATACTAAAGGAGCGTACGATTCGCGCGGCACAACTTATCCCCTATTCCCAGGGTGGATATTTTGGAATATATAATTGACAATGGAAAAGTGAATAGTATGATTTTATATGCATATTTTATGCTCATTTATTTTATTCATTTTTTGCCGATGCACCCTTTCCAAAATAATCGTGAAAACCCATTTTTTGGGGATGTTTTTCACGATTTAGGGAATATGCATGCTAAATATAAATGATTTTTTTTCTTCAAAGTTTGTAAATGTTAAAAACTTTTTGTCCGCCATATTGCATTTTTTACCTCGAATTCATAATGAGCAACCCCAATATACATATACGCAGTGTTTACGCTGCTCTAGGACCTAATTTTTTTAAGTTATTCAAGTTTTTCATCGCTTTTTGGAATTTTTTGACAAAAATCGATTTTCAAATTAGCGTACAGATTGCTTTAACGTTTTACTAGAAATAATTGGCAATACAATGCAAAAGGTTTCATTGAAATCGGTGGAAAGCCGCCGGTTTCTGAGCGTTGGATACCGGTAAAGACCGGTGCTTTTACCAGGACGGGCTCGAACTCCTTTCAACCAGCTCCAATTCGGTGTCAGGTCGGGAATGAGGTGCGAAGCTAATAATTCTTAATGTAATGTTTTGGGCATGACCAGTAGGACCCAAATGTTTGAAAATATTAAGTAAATTAATGCGTAGAAATCTATATAAAAAAATGTATTATTACAAAAATTTAATAACATAAATTATGTAGGTTGTAAGGAAGTGGATTCTTTTTTAACCTGTTTTAAGTATGGGAACTCAACAATCAACTCTTTGAAATGCCGACATAATATTATAGTTATCATTTTGTTTTAGTGAGAACTAATAAAATAAGGTTCAGATAATTTTTGAGAATTGAAAGAAAATGTTTTTTCTTTCTTTAACCCATTTTAAATATGGAAACTCGAAAATCTATTTCAATTGGTTCCTAAATAATGCTGTCTAATGATCATTACAGTTTTCAACGCATGAAAAAGAATGGATCAAGTGTAATTAAGATTTGTAAGAATTGAAATTCAATTGGATTTTTACCCCGTTTCAAATATGGAAGCTCATCCAATGAATTATCTGGTATTACAAATCTAAATGGTTCGCATTCTATAATTCTCGAAATAAATTCAGATCATACAAAAACAATTATAATTAATATTCGCAAATTAAATGAAAATGAAAATTAGTGAGGTTCATGATAATCAATGTTTGGAATCCGGAATAGCCGATAGAAATCAAAATCCGATTATAAGAGAAAACTTCGAAAATTCCCTTTCGCTTTTGTGGGCTCACATCCTTTCCTTACAACGTGATATTAGAGTTGAAATCTTAATCGTTGTCGCTAATAAAATATTTTATTTCAGGTTTAATACTCTTCCAGTTTTGATGTCAATGTGTGTATTCGGGACGAATTTCCTGAACGGAGAAAATTAAATCAGTCCAAAAAGCAACGGTTATAGATATATTTCCATAACTAAGATTTAGCGATACAGTTGAATTTAGAATAAATCAACTAAAGTTAATTTAAAATCAAGAATCATTATAGATTTTAAGCGGTCTAATAGTAAATAATGCTGCGATATTTGTTGTTAGTTCATAATTAAAGATACACTATACACTGAACGCGCCCAAACTATTTTGCAGCGTTTTTTTGTGTGCAATTTTTCACAACCATCAATGTTTCGCGTTTAGATTTTGACGTTTTTAACCTATGAAAATGAATCGAGATTTTGAAAGATTTCATCCACAATTGACATTTTCGTAAAGATGTATTTACGGATTCTACAGAAAGTAGAAAGGTGCAGGGCAAAAAGCAGGAGCAGTTCGCGAAGCCTGAGAGTAGACGTGTCGGCAGCTAATATCGCGAGAAATACTGTTATTACTGGTAATATTTTGTGCAAACTTTCGCCCATGTTCGACTAAGCTTTAGAAGCAAGAGCTCCTCCGCCGCTCGTCGCGGAGGATTTTAAACGATACCTCCCCTCGTATTTCACGTCAGCTCTTATTTAGTCCTTTCCTGGGGGTGGAGAGTTCAAGGAGAAACTCATCGCCACCGGTCTTCATTGGTGCGACTTTACTCCAAGCGAATTATACTTCTGTCTACGTGTAGGCAGTTAGGCACGTACATAAAAAAATACCTTGCCAACTTTTCCAAACAGTCTCAGCCACTCTCTCTACTGGGTGTTACTACACGGATATTACGGAATTATTCAAGAGTATCACAAGAATAGATTTGAAAAGATAGAAGAAACTGTTTAAATTTTATTACAGTCCAAGCTCCGAGCAGTACCGCCCCGAGCAATGCCGCTTCTCCGATTTCTCGCTCAAGCGACATCCCACCACTTTAGCGTCGGTCGCGATCGATGCATTTCATAGCTAACGCTCCGAGGAGTGCCGGGAACGAAACGGCCGAATCTGAAAGTTTTTTTCGGGCAAAATCTTGAAGATGTTCAGTCAAACAAATTGTTCATTTTATTATACGTATAAGAAGTAAAATTTTAGGAAAACTCTTCGTTATTCAAAATTATTTTTAGTCCACTTAAAAAAAATGTGCTATGATATCAAATCAAATTTATGTACTATAGGGCTGAGTAATCATTGTTTATTTTATGTTTTGTCAAATATTTAAAGGTTTTGGATAAAGATGTTCTGGATGAATGTTCAACATAAAATGTGAACGTTAGAACCTGAGGAAAACTATATAAAATTGTAAAATCTACTTTTACTACCGTAAAAAAGCTTTTCATTGTTTTTTTTTACTTTTTACATATATTGTTATAATTAATAATAAGATTACCCGAGTGACATCAAATTTAGGTTATAATTGACAATTCGATATTTTAGTTTCTCTTTATTTAAAAATAAAACAAGCAATACGACACAGTAATTAATTATTAATGTACTGCACGAGATTTCACAGTTTACGTTAAAAGTGAGGTGAAATATTTGTCATTTTGACGCTTTGTTTACATTTATTCTAAGAATCCAACATACCATAGCTAATTATCGATTTTTATGTTTCACATACCTTTGAGCTCGGGTTTATAACGAAATAATCCAATATGAATCACTTTTGTAAACATGTAATGTACACTAGGTACATAAAACGATGTTCGAGATAGATTTTTAACCTAACCGACGGGCGGCATTGCTCGGAGTTTTTCAGCTAAATTCTTCTCCACGCATTCGAGCGTGACCGCGCTCAGAGTGAGAGTTTATGGCTTCTTGGAATTATACTCCCCTACAGCCCCGAAAACGGCATTGCTCGGAGTTTGGACTGTATCTATAATTACACAGCCACACAAAAAAAAGTGTCGTGATCTGGGGACCCGACATATGTTTTTCTATGGATTTTGACGTGCTGAAACCGAATCCGATGTCAGAATTTACCCTACACGTCAGCGTTTCACCCTAACCTTAAAAAACTTGAAAAAATTAGTATTTCCTGTTCTGGGAAGGAGGCATATCAATTCTTATATTTTTTGATGCACTGAAAGCGAATTAGCTGTCAGAATTTATCCCACATGTTGTCCTTTAACATTAGCCTAAAAAAACCCCAATAAAATGATATCAAATTGTGATATACTGCCTTGAAGGCTGAATTTTTTTAAAGCCTATATCAGCGGAGTCTCATTCTTACAATTGACGTGTACTAACTTCAACTCACCTTAACTAACCTAAAATCACCTAACCTTACCTAACCTGGAAGTGAAGTGCATGGAGTATACGCGAGCGAAATCGCACTCGAATCTGTTAGAGTATTTTTAAGAAGAAAAGGTGATTTTCGTATAAGATGTTATGAAACATTTATTATATCAATTATATTTACTATTTTCCTTTGTTCTATAAGACTCTAATTTACAAAATACATTGATATTATAGTAAAACTAGCTATTTTCATCCTCATTTTATATACTACTCTCATTGAGTAGAAATCATATGATTTAAGATTTTAAGGGTGATTGTTAAAAAGTTGAACAATTTAGACAATGAGATTTCTGAAATAAAACGAAGAATAGCACTGAAACATCGTTGAAATAGCGTGGAAATAATAATAGTTCAAGTATAACGTTGGAATAGCTTCAACCTAGAGGCCGAATGACGTTACATACGGCCATACAAATTAATAAGAATTTCAAAAATATATTTTAAAAATATATACAAGACAGCTAAAAATATTTGAAAATATCGAAAAAGTTAGTATTTTAACTATAAAAGAACTTATAGAGCAATAAATTATTATGGAAGATGACCTGACATTTTATAAAAAGTATTATGCAAAAATAGAGTCATTATGTATTATTTCTTGGAGTTAACGTATAAGTCGATTATGAATAATACAAAAATCTTCTCGTGTGTAAGATTAACAAAATTTTATCGCATATTTTAAATAGTTTTATTAACTACTTTTGAGTTTTCACCTGAAATAGCAACTTCGTATAACGAGACAAAAAACTTGTGAGAAAGACTTTAACGTTATTTTTGAAATCCTTTATTCCAAAATATTGAACCCTCTTCTTGAATAATATCTTTTTATATACAATCAAAGTTATATTATCGTTTAATTTCAAATTTTAAAAACTATTGTTGATATAATTTAGCTAGTTTTCATTTTGAATTTGTATTTTGGGACAGGTGGGTGAAGAGACATTTTGCGCAATTTTTTTTATATAATTTCTAAACGAAGTCTCATACGATTTTAAATAGTGGAAAATGACTGGGACTTAAAGTGGTCAACTTTTTCACAACTACCCTTAAGACTATTGAAGATAACATTTTTAAAACTCTCTTAGACAAAAAGTGACAAAGGCGCGCACATGACTTCTCAGTTAAAGAACAAATTAATCACAGACAAAATAATAATTTCAGGAGAATCGCCCCTGAAGATGTTAAAATATTCGATTTTTGTTCTTTAGATAGCAATGGTCTGCGAAAATGAAAAATTCTCCAGGGTAAAGTCAGGGAATCTTGAAAAACATGTTTAGCGGACCCCATGAAATCGAAATAGTAACAGTTAAATTATTAGAATTTTACTATGAGTTAGGAGAAAACTGCTAATTATTATTAGCCATTTGAATAACTAGTAGTTTCATACTAATTCAGATTTAGAGAGTAAACAATATGGATCGCATTCGAGGCGGACAACGGAACAACGAGGCCGCCTTCCTTGCGAAGAAGGTGGCTTAAAGCAGCTTAGCTTAGCAACGCCAATCTCTTTACAGAGGCCTTCTTGTATCTTCCTTGCTCTTTCGTGCGACACAATGTGCGAAAAGGTAATCCAATTTGTCATCGTCTTTTGGCCTACTTGGGCTCTGCCCTCCAGGTTTACTTTATACGTTTTATATTTCGTAACGGCTTCAACCTCGGGTGGTTCGACGATGGAAATCGATAGTTCAAGGATGCCTGCCGTGGCATTCCAAATGAAAAATTGACGGTGGGTCGCGCAGGAACGACCGATCGATCACTTTACTTCTACAGTCGATTTGAAGAAAAACTACCCTCAGAATGCCAATTCCTCATTTATCTTCAAATGTGCAATTGAAATGAAGATAGTCTTCTTCTTTCTTATACAAAAGTAAAAAAAATATTCGAGGGAGTCCAAAAAACATTTGTATTTTTTTTTTTAATACGAAAATAAAACATTTTTCGTAACTGATTTTTTTTAACATTTAGGGTTTTCTACGGAATTATAATAACTTTATACTCACTTTTATAATTTTTTTTACAAAAACATTTGCATTTATCTGAAAAAAAAATAATCAAAAAAAATTTTTTGTTTTGCTTCTATTTGAATCAAAATTTTTTAAAAAGTACAAATTTAAAATTTCTATAATTAAAAACAAAATTATATGTTAAATAAATTTTGTTTCATTAAAAGTTCTAAATGTTTATAAGTTAAAAAAAATAAATAATGGAAATATTTCGAATTAGAAAAGGGAAGGGGGTAGTTTCCAGCTCAAAAAATTACCAATAACTGCTATTTTTTGGACCTTGATAACTTTTTTTCGAAATGACCTTCTAAATGTCATTTGCGAATACTTTTCATTTTGTATTCGTAATCAGCACCTCAAAATACGTTAGTATATATGTTTTCAATACCACAAAAATAGAATTAGTTATAAACCCAATTTTACACATTTTTAATTTTTGGAGGTTTTTGAGGGAAAATAGGGAACTTTTTAAGTCTCCCCGAATGACACTTTACTTTTGGATTAGAAAGAAGATTTTACAAAATGTTGCAACTTATTGCAAATTATTAAACAAAAATTGTCTGGGAGAGTATTAAGTTAGCAATGTTCCATTTGGAACATCTTCGAAATGAAAATAAGTAAATCTTAAATGCCTAGTTCTGAAATGATTTTATATAAAAGCGTATATATATTTTTTTTTTTTCTTATTGTTTAATTCCGTTAACTGCAGATATAATAACGTAAAGTTTTAATGTTTTTTTGGGTTGTATTTCATTTGAAAACTGTTTCATTTCGATGGCTTCCATTTTCAATGTATCTCGAAATGTATTATTATTATTTTTATTTGAATTTTTTAAAAATGATTTTCATTTTTTAATTAGGATAGTTGAGTCAATGGTTTCAAAGTGCCCTATTTTTTCTACTTATAGCCCTTTTCGGTTTAATTCTACTTAAAAATACTTGTGTGAATAAAATATTATTCTACACTATAATTATTATTAAAAAAATGAATTAGGAGGGTATTAGGTTAGCAATGTTCAGTTTGCAACATTTTCGAATTGAAAATAAATAAATCCGGTACCCCTAGTTCTGAAATTATTCTATTTAAAGGCGTTAATTAAAAAAATGAATGATTGATTCTTCATTGTTTCAGTCCGAGAAGTGCAAATTTAATAATTGAGAGTTTTAATGCTTTATTGCATTGTTCAATTTTGCAGGCTTCTACCATTTTTAAGTTGATTAATAGTATTTTATTGGCTTGAATTTGAACTTATCAATTTTGAAATCATCTCATTTGAAATATTAAACTCTCGTACTAAAGTTTAATACTTTTTTTAGTCTTGTAAAAATAAAAATGATTCAATTTTTATGGCTTCCACTTTGAAATTGTATAATTCTACATATTTTTCGCATTTACAAACGTCTAATTCGGATAGCTTCCATTTTAAATGTATGTAATTTTTAAGGTTTTCGATTCAGAAACTGTTTAATCATAAATTATTTTAATTTTAAATTATTAAATTTACAGTTGCTGAAGACTTAAAAGCAGAATGCAAGGCAACATTTTCAAGCAAATTTTAATATTTGAATTTGAAAGTGTTCAATTGCACATGTTTTCAATTTGAAATTCTTGAATATTAAAGTTTGCAGTTAAAAGTTATTACACAGTCCTGAACGCGTCTAAATTGAAAAACATGGAAAGTATTCAGTGTTTACATTTAAAATTGTCCAATTTGAATAAAATTCTACTCTAAATTCAGAGAAAAAGCTGGGCTTATTTTGAGTCCTATATTAAAACAGAATAGTGACGCATCATTTTGGTAGTCAAAAAGGACTGAAATTGAGTTTTTAAATAAAAGACAATTGCATAAAGTTGTGTTGCTAGCACTTGAAAAATGGAAAAGAAGCAGCAAAAGTTAACCCAACTTTTCTCTGTGTTGTACAATTTTTAATATTTTTAAATATATACTATTTAGGCTGCGTCTAGTCGTCTGGAAAAATTGAAGGAGTTGGAAAAGGGGATGAATTAGTGAAAGATTCATCACTAATTTGCCTCAGTGAAAATTTTTAATAATTATTGTCATTTTTTATGAACCCATTAGTGAAAAGTTGAAGACTGCTAAAAAAGGTGAAGTAGAACTAATCACGAGTAGACATTTTCACTAATAAATTAGTGTCACACGCCTTATTAGTTTAGGCTTAGATATGATAGCAATTTGATGAAACACTTTCTTCAATAAATGAATAGAGCTGTTTAGCTGAAAAGAATTCTACTCGACAATAAATTAAGGATAATCGATAGTTTTTGTTTCTAAAGGCAAAGCATTTTCACTAAAAATAGAAGTTGAACGAACAAAAGTGCTTGTTTCTAAAGAATAAAACAGTAGGGATTTTATCTGGCATTTATTTTCCATGAGAGGATTTATTTCAGCTATGTGCGAATCGCTAACATACATTGTAGGAATTATAATCGTTCTAACAACATATTCAAGCAAAACTAACCTGATTTACCGGAAAATTGGCTTTTACCAAAAATCCTTATTTTATTTTGTCACACAACGAATCTATTAAATGTCTGGTATTATGACAGCAAGCAAATCTAGATATTGATTTCCTGCAGAGCTTAATGCGCGACTTTATTAAATATTTCACATTGGAAAATTTACGGAATGCTCATTCTGTTATATGAGTCGATAGAGAAAAACCAGTCGTTAGAATTAATCTAATTTTTTTATCTCTTTTTACTCTGAATAAACCACAAGGTTAAAAATGCGAGATGCAAAGTAGAGTTTGGAAGAGTATCATCATTAGATTCACATTTAGATTAGGAAAAGCTTCTCCAGTAATGTCTTAACTTTAGTCATTTTTCCACTCTGGCTTCCTTTTTTTGGCATTTTGCAAAATAAGGTTATGGTTTCGTTAAGGTCGTGCGAAAAGTCAGGTTTAGGTAAAAAAGTTTTCTATGATTTTAACCGTTTAATTTATATTATCAGACATGTCTTCTAAAATAAAAGATATGCTTCTTATGAAAAAAAATTTAAATCATAAGAAAAATAATTATTTTAGCAATATTTTACGTAATTTAATTTGTGCTTTTACAAAGAATACAATAAAGTCCAAGTACAAATATCCAAACGAATATTTGACATTTGATAGATGTTTGGAAATATGTAATTATGAATTTAAAATGCAATTCTTGGAAGTCAGTAATATAAAATTCCATCAGTTTTCTCGGATCTTTAATTGTGA
>CAKNWT010262569.1:2233-12793 GCA_932066315.1 Andricus coriarius
ATTTATATAAATTTAAAGCAAATAAACAAAGAAACTTAAAAAATTATTAGTTATTAGAAATTTTTATTTTGTATTTAATTATTATTTATATTTTAAATCTCTTCAATTTGGAAGATTTAGATTTGAAAACTCTTGACTTTTCATCTTCAAAATTTAAGAATTTTTATTTATAAATCTTTGAAATTTAAGAGTATTCAATTGTGAATCATTTAAGTGGAACTATTTTTCAAAAATATTCAAAATGACATAATTTGAAATTATAAACATAAAAGATTAAAGGATTTTCAATTTTAAATCTTCAAGATAGACCGATTTCAAAACGAGGTTATTAAATGTTATAGGTTTTCTCTATAAACATTCAAAATTAAACAAGTTGGCAAATTCTTAATTGTCATCATCTTCAAATGACTCAGAATTCCAGAATGTCTTTTAAGAACATCTTATTACGATATGAAATTCCACATCAACTTTATTAATTCTGTTCGTCGATTAAAATGAAAATTAAATTAAAATTGTATGAAAGTGGATGAAGTTGTTTTAATATTTATTTTATGTCTGATTATTAATTATATTTTATAGTAGTTCACATTTAGGCATATATTTTAATTTGATAAGTAGGCAATCTAAACTGATTATCTATCGAATCCAGAAAACCATTAGTTTGAGAAAACTATTGAACCCGAGACAAGAAGAGCTATCGATTCCAAGCAATTTTACGAGAATAGCTAAGGACTTTCCCTACGGGAACCCATAAGCCGGATGTTATCTCTATAACTATAGAAGTTCTTACTCGTCAGGATTAAGTGGAATCGTCCTAACTTCAAGTCTCGTTCCTGAACTTTTGGACACGGGAGCTCAATTAGTTTCTCGCCAGAGGCCCTCTCATCCGATAAGCCGTGTTTCTATCCGGGAGTCCGGTCCAGGTGATGTTAATTTCTTGATTACAAGAATCCCTTTCTCTTTTTTTTTCTTTTCTGTGGAAAGAGAAAAAAACGTCCAGATATATGCCTATTTTCAAGCAAAGTCTCATTTTTTATTGCAAAAAACAAGTGCTCCTATAGGAAAACTAGGGTGGGTTGAAAACTAGCATTATTCAAAGAGAACATTATTCAAAATAACAATAATTTTGTTACAGAATTATTTTTGTTAACTTGCATTAATTTAACCTCAGTGAGTACAAAGTGGACAAAAATTTCAGAAAAAACCACAACTCTCTAGCATTTTTAAAATGGAGAGAACATTGATATAAACAATAATTAAGTGTTTAAACAATTTATTTAAGTATGTAATTATCAGTAAAAAGTAATATTTGAGGCTTAAGAAACAATTTGCACTAAAAAAAACTACAAACAAATAATTATTACGGCCAAAAATTCGCAAAACCGAAGTTTTCACTTATGGGGTTCTTTTGAGACCCTATAATACTGCAGGGGCGAAATTCAAAAAGTAATTTCTCATTCGTATTCTATGGCAATTTGTAAAGAGAAATGTTCAGGATCAAGTCGATACACCAGATATTGAAGATTCTAAATAAAATTGACAAAAACGTGTTTTTTTCTTATGGGAAATGCACATCAAACTTTAAGCTACTTCGTAAAATGCAAAATTTCAGAACGCGTATTTCAAAGTTTAATCAATTTCTTTTTTGTATTTGTTATAATCATTTGAATATTACCTGTGAATTCAAAAAAATTGACTTAACGTTTTTTTCCAAATGCAGTATTTTCCGAACGAACATAGGTATTTGGAATTTTCTATTTTTATTTGAAGTGGGAATTCTCGTTCTTTCAATTAATCCTCAAGAAATTTAAAAATGGTGACAAAGGACAAAATCGCAGATATTTTTATCAAATTGTTGAAAGCAGATTTTTTTAAAACCCGCAAAAATAGTTCAGCCACGTAAAACTGATAAAATACCTTTTTTATATTAGCAGAAACTTTTTTAAAATATTGAATAAAATAAAAAAGTGAGGTGCTCCTGAAAATCTACTTTTCATGCTTTCAAAATTCGATGTAAAAAGTAAAGAAAATTTTTAGGAAAGCCCCACCTTTTTTATTTTGCTTCCTCATAGAGGAAGCTTAGTAATGGGAACATTTTCCAAAATTTTTAAATATGTTTGGAATCAATTGAAAAAACAAGAATTCCTTCGTCGAAAAAAAAATCGCAAATACCTATGCTCGTTCGGAAAATACTGCAGTCTGCAAAACATTTCTATCAATTTTTAAGAATTCACAAGTAATCTTCGAATGATTGTAACAATCATACAATTATATATCCAAATTCGAAATCATTTGGCATCCTAAGGTGCACTTCTTTCTCTGCCTGATTTGTGGCTTCAAACTTTGGGAGGGACATACAAATTCGAAAAGATTTTTATTCTCTTTCTCTGAAAATACCCATATGAGGTCTGGAGACAGAAATAAAGTGGGGGAAATAAGGGTGCAAAATGTCGCGACATCTGCTGTTACCACCCTGTTCTTGGAAATTATTAATTCTGTCAGAAATACTAAATCGTATATCTCCGGAGAATGTGGAAGAGAAGGAGAAAGTGAAAATGAGAAGGAGAAAGAGGAAGTTGTGCAGGTATGTGAAATGAAGAAGTAGCAAGGGTCCTGTCGACAAGCTTGATTTAGTATTCCTACTTTTAAGCCCATCCTTCGACTACTTGAATTTAGCGTGCACCCTGCAAAAGTGGCTCAAACTATTCACGGCTGTTGTGGTTCCAGTAAATCCCTCCCAGCCGTTTTCTCATTTCCTAAAAAGTCCAGACACGTCGAGGCAGTTTCGAGATTTGTGTGTTATATTAAGGACCAGATAAAACGGATTTTAATTTATTTATTCGAAACCATCATGTTATGAGCCTATAACGCCCCCTGAAAAGACAGCGATGGATACTCCTTTACCGAATGGTTTCAGCTGCTGACATATTATTAGTTCCGAACAGCGCCACGCCGACAGATTAATAGTTCCACAAATAAGCACTGAATAACGCACAATGTATTCTCTAATCGTATTGTGGGGAAAAATAATGACATCAAGTGGCACTCTAGCTCGGACCGAACCACATTTAAAATTTCGTGCCATACGAGATTACGAAACACAGCCAAAACAGATGACTACCACGTCAGTTGTACGTTTTCACGACTAAAAATATTATAAACTTCACGACTTACTTTTCAGACGGCCCTACAGTCTCATAAATGGCTGATTTCGAATAAAATATCGTACATCACTCATACGGTTCGACAGGTCCTCACGTGGAGCTCAATGTTCGCAAGGAATACTTGAAAAACCATATGGCCTTTGTCCATGGTTTTACAACTTGTCCTGCAAACATTTATCTCTCTGTAAAGACGTTTCTAACTCTACTTGTGATGTAATATACTATTATTTAAAGTCAAGGACAAAAGCCTTTTTACTATGTAAAACTTTCATAAATCTTAAGAAATTTACTATAAGGTGGTAAATATGGACCTCAATAGTATACCATGCAGCAAAGGGGAGAATAGGGACTTTATTGACAAGTTTATCTTTTCAGTACGAGTCGCAGGTGAGTACTTGCCCACCTACGCCTCGGCAATTGAAGGCATGCTCGAAAACGCGAAAAAGTATTGTCAAAGCGTCTCTTGATATTCAAATTTTAAAGTTAAAAAAAATATATACTAACAAAATATGCGCTAATGGAGGACGGCAAGCAGGAACTTTTTTCTATTGAAAGATTTTTTTCCGGTGAATATTTTGAATAATAAAATTGAAAAAATATTTTTCCTAAATTCGATTATTTTTTCAAGCCTAAATCGTCATAACTCCAAACGATATTATTAGAATAGTTTGAGAACTGCCTATTTAAATTTTTTTTCTCCAATTAAAAATCGGACAATTTTAAGATAATATGTATATGTTATTATATAAAAAAAATTATTGTTAAACCTTAAGATTGATAAAAAAATCTTTTCGATGACCATCAAATACATTCACCGTCATTTTCACGATTCAATGTGAATAAATTTTCAATTATTAACCTTTCCAATTGAATTATTCTAAAAAAAACGTTCAAAATGAAAAGCAATTTTAAATAGGAAACTTTAAAAACATGATATAGATAATATAGATATAATAATAATTATTATTACCGCTGTATAAGCATAACAGTGGTAAAAGACGAACTGCAAACTACACCATGTTCCTAATTTGGTACCTACAAAATCATCGCAAATGATTTAATATATCGTATTAAATTAATCGGGTTCTTTTAAACCCGAGAATAAGTTTGAATAATATAATAATAATATATATATAATAAAACTGTGGGAGGGGCATATAAATTCGAAAAAAAAAATATATATATATATATTCGGATACAATAAAATAATAATAATAATAGATATAGATTTATAAATAACTATTTTTAACTTTTTGATTTCTATTCGTTCAATTTTCAACACTTTATTTAAAATTATTATTTATTGTTGAAATTTTACAATAAAATAATTTTCAATTCAAAGTAATATTATTTACGATGAAAAATTAAAATTAAAAAAAATACAAAACAAGATTGCTATTAATTAAGTAATTAATTAAGGAATAATTCAGTTTTCAATACCTAGATCTAAAATCTTCTCATTTTTAAGGCATTTAATTCTAAATTGTTTAATTACAAATCCTTTAAACTGAAAATTTTGCAGCTGTCAAGTCTTTTAATTTGATCTTCTACGATTTCGTAGAATTTAAAACAACCAGGCTATTTTGTACGTTCAAAATTGAAACCGGATAATTGAGAATATTTAAATATAAAATTATTTAATGGACATTTTTAATATTTAATTTTGAAGCTACAGAATTGTGAATTTTTTATATGATGTCTCAAAAATTAAACTGTTTTATCATTGCGCATTCGAAAACATAATTTTAAATTGAAATTATACAAATTTTTGAGATGATAAATATATTACTAATAAGTAATGTAGTATCAAGTGACATTCAAAGTGATTGGATAGATTTTTTTACTGAAAAATGTGATTTCTATAAAAAAAAAATCACTGTCATTTTCACCGTTCAAAATTGAAGAATTTTAAATACTGTATCCCTTCAAAGTTTAATTCCTCTAAAAACTTTGAAAATTATATGCTCTCTAACTGAAAACTGTCAAAATCATTGAATTCGAACTTGAAGCGTTAACAATTAAACAATTCCAAACTTCGTTTAAAAATTTCAGTATTCTTAAATTAGGATTTTAAAACTAATTTATTCAATGGACAAAGTGAACAATTGGACAAAACATATCAAATCTATTATTATTATTATTTATCATGACTGATTATTATTAAAAATGGTCTTGCAGCTGTTGTATATATTATCAAAATATTTATCAATTTTTATCTATGTAACCAAATATTTTGTACACAAGTAGAAATATCAATACCAGTCGGGCTAAATGAATACTTTGTCGCACTCGTACTGTCATGTTCCACTTCCATTTGTTCGTAGGGTAAGGGGGGCAGCGCCGACCAGTTAACAGTCAATGATTTTTTTAAAGTTAATAAGATGTAGAATTGATCCATTTTTTTATTTCGAGTCCTACATTATTATATATCATATTTCTATGAGTATTAACTACATTAATAAAACAATGATTTAATAATTTAATTATTTCTAACAAGCTATATTTCTTCGGCTTTGCCCTACACCGGAGGGCAAAGCCGACCGCAGCTTTTTATAAAAATCAAAACATTTGAAACACAATAG
Source organism: Andricus coriarius (assembly GCA_932066315.1). Classification (NCBI taxonomy): domain Eukaryota; kingdom Metazoa; phylum Arthropoda; class Insecta; order Hymenoptera; family Cynipidae; genus Andricus; species Andricus coriarius. The sequence goes on from CAKNWT010262569.1 coordinate 7,980, forward strand.
TGATAGCTGTGATATAACCTCTTATTCGTTGAAATTCCACTAGAAACGGACTACGGGAAAAGGCTTCTACCATACCGAGCGGATTCAAATAATAATATTCAATATAATCAGTCAATATGAAGTAAAGATGGAAGTAATGTCTTATGAAATTCGTGCTGTACTCTTCGAATCTAAATTAGTAAAAAGTGAAACTTATTAAATCAGTACTAAGGATTTCAACTGATAAATCAGTTTTTTTGTAAATTACATTGATTGAAATAGTAAAATAAATTATAACAGCCTCACCAAAATCGTGATTTTTTATTTTTATTTCCAAAGTCTTTAGAGGCTAAAACTCTCTGAAAATAGAGAAATTAAGGTGATTTTTAATGAAAATAGGGGAATAAATTCTTTTAAAAAACAGTGAAGTGGCCACTATATTCAATTCTGTTTGAAACGCTTTAAATTCCTTACATTTCGAGTAAAAGTATTTTGTTTTCAACAAAATAGACAAATTTTTAACCAAATAGTTGAATATCAAACCAATCAGATGGATTTTCAACTAAAATTATGAATCTTCAACCAAAAGAAAAATGTAACAAAAAAGATAATTTTAACAAAGTAGTTCAACTTTCAACCCAATAGTGGAATTTTCAACTAAAAAATTACATTTTTATCAAAAAATGGAATAGTTAAATTTTCAAATGAAAAGAATAATTTCTAAATAAAAAAACGCATTTTTAACAAAATAGTTAAATTTGCAAGCAGAGATGAATTTTGAACTAAAATTATGAATTTTTAAGCAGAGGAAAGAATTTTCAACAAAATAGTTTAATTTTCAACCAAAATAGATGATTTTTCAAACAAAAATGACGAAATTTCAACAAAAAAAGATTTTCCAGTCAAGAAAGAAAAAAGATTTCAAACAAATTGTTGAATTTTCAAGTCAAAAAGATAAGTTTTTAACCTCAGAATATGAGTTTTCAACATAAAGCTAATTTTGAAACAAAAATTTAATTTTCAACCAAAAACTTATTTTTCAACCAAATAGTTGAATTTTCAACCAAGAAAGATTTTTCAGTCAAGAATGAAAAAAAAACTTTTGAACAAAATTGTTGAACTTTTAAGTTGAAAAGACGAGTTTTCTACAAAACTGTTACATTTTGAACCCGAAAATATTAATTTTAAATATAAAAGTTAATTTTAAACCAAATAGTGAAATTTTCAACCCAAAAAAATGTATTTTTAGCCAAAAAAGATTAATTCTCAACTATTAATTTATTCTATTAATTCAGTTCAACTAGAAATTTTGCTTCGGAAATAAGGATAATTTTCACTTTTCATAAAGAATTTAAATAATTAAATCAAATCTTTCTTGCATTAAATTTATTTATGTAGGATTATTTACATTAAAAATGTTTAAGAAATCAATAATTACGACTTCGGATAGTGTGCTTGTTTTGACAAATAATTAATAATTGAATCAGTATACTCTCTAAATCTGCATCAATGAAAAGTCACTCATTGTCAGTGAAATCTCACTAATTCAAATAGCTAGAATCCGGTCACTGACAACCAGTGAAAAGTTACTTATTCATGCAGTGAAAGTTTCACTTTTGAGAGTTGGCAGCACTGCACCACGTCAATTTAGCAGTCATAATAAAATAAGATTTTAGTATATTCAATGAAATAATCATAGTAAAAACTTAAAACCCATAAATGTGATCAAATATTTAAAAAATTTGAAAAGATTTGATGCTTCTAAATGAGAAAAAAACTCAGATATTTCTTTACTTTCAAGATTCGACTGTCATGTACACACCCGTCAAGTAAATACTTTTTATAGGAGTTAAAGTATATTTTTCCCACAGTAAATTCAGCATACTTATAGTCCGAAAATTTACAAATTTATTTCTTATAAAAATTATTTTTGCTACTTAAGTAAAAGAATAACAACAGCGCTTTACTTTAAAACTTAGAGGTTATATCTCGTATGATTTACTCTGGTGTTACTGAATTGATTAGTGAAAAGTCCAGAATCACTGATTAATCAGTGAAATATCCAACTACTATTTCAATCAGTGCATTTTCACTGATTTATATTTAGAGAGTAGTTTTACTATTTATCAGTCACTGAATTTTACCTAGAGCAGTTAGTAGAATTTAACTGGCAATCAGTTATATTTCACTTATTCAAATTTAGAGAGTAAGCTGAATCCTGTTTTATAAATTTGATTAATGAGAGCCAAATTACATATTATGTCGCACTTAAGTCTCCACCTTAAAAAATATCTTTTAAAGCAATTTTTCATATCTTTATCAGCAATCCCCGCGTTGTACTCATTACTTATTTGGCCCCACTTTTCTTAAGATTAATAGAAAAACCCACGTTCCTTCGATTTTCAAGTCCATGTTTAATGTTCATCGTAATTTTAATTGAGTTACGACGGTTCTTCGATTACTTCGGTTGCATTAAGAAAGGCGATTAATGGCGTGGAAAGATAAACCTCGATAGAGTCATTGGGAAAATGTATAAAAGATAATGACCAGTAATCCCTGAGAGCAACAACTACAGCAACGAGCTATTTAAATTGTTGCCTGGGGAATATCGAGCACCTTAGGGAGGATCAGGACTTGCAAAATAGTGAATTCAGGTCTTGAAGACGATAATATTCTTTTTTTTATGACCCTTAACTATATAAGTATTAAACTTAATACTTACTACTTCCCATGCACAACTTCTTATCACGGTACAAAAACGAGTAATGACGTTTTAATATGGGCATTAGTTTCGATAAATAGTAAAGGATTGCATACATTAATCGGAATAATTATTCACTTCCTGTTAGTATTTATTGTCAATATTTACTGTTACGATTCAGAGTTAATGTCTACTTACATTTTCATTATAAACTTCAATTATGAGGCTTAGTATTACTAGCATCAGCAATCACGCGCTACGTACGATTGTAGTTTTTCCTGCAATTATTGAGAAAATTCAAAAAGTCAAATCAAAATGTCAACAAAAAAGTAATCTTCAATGAAAAATTTAAAGTTTCAACCAAAAAGGATTTTTATTTTCAAACAAAAACAGTTGAACTCATCAAAAAAAGTCAAATCTTTCTCGATATTTTTGAATCATTAACCAAAACAGATTAATTTTCAACCAAGCTGTTGTATTTTTAACCAAAAAAATGTCATTTTTTCAAAAGACACGAACTTTTTATAAAATAGTTTCTACCATGAAGATTAGTTTTATAACAAAAAAGACGAATTTTCAACGAAATAGTTACATATTCAACCAAAGGGATGAATTTTCAACTAAAATGATGAATCTTCAACTTAAGAATGAATTTTTAAAAAAGTAGTTCAACTGTTAATCAAGTAATTAAATTTCCAATAAAAAATATGAATTCTCAACGAAAAATTGAATAGTTGTTATTTTAATCACAAAATATTTCAATTTTAAATAAAAAACAGTTAATTTCAACCAAAAAGTTGAACTTTTAACCAAAAAAGATTTTATTTTCAAATCAAAAACAGTTGAACTCATAAAAAACGATTTTTTCATGAAATATTTGAATCCTAAGCCAAAAGAGATTATTTTTCAACCAAATAGTTGCATTTTTAACCAAAAAATATTTTTTTTTACCAAAAGAGACGAATTTTCCACAGAATACTTTCTAACCAAAAATTTATTATAATAACAAAAAATACGAGTTTTCAGTGAAATATTTACATTTTTAACCAAAGATTATAATTTTGAACGAAAATGGTGAATTTTTAACCAAAATAAATGCGTTTAACAAAACAGTCAACCGTTAACAAAGTAGTTGAATTTTCAACCAAAAAAGACGAATTTTCAACGAAAAATGTAATAGTTGATATTTCAATCAATAAAGATTTTTATTTCAAATCACAAACCGTTGAATGAATCTAAAAAAGACAATTTTTAAACAAAGCAGTTCAACCGTTAACCAAGTAGTTTAATTTTCAACCAAAAAAGACGAATTGTCAACGAAAAATGTAATAGTTGATATTTCAATCAATAAAGAGTTTAATTTTAAATCAGTTACATTTATAACCAAAAAAGATGAAATTTTTGCCAAAAGAGATGCATTTTCAAACATCTTTAAAATTGACTGTAATTATTCCTAATATTTGTTTATAAATATTGTTAACATAATCAATGCCAAGAAGGAGTTATTGGTAACACATTTCTGGTGTATTCTACGAAAAAATAAGCCTATGCATGCCCAAGTGGCCAAAGTATACATTTGTTGATAAAAATTGTTTAAATAATTGTTAAACAGCAGCTATTCTTAACTTAACGCAATTAGGCTAATGAATTACTATAAAAATTAGAAATATCCAAACTTATGTGCATTTGGAAGGACTCAAAATCCAGTACCTCCAAAATTGAAATTTTTCGAGCTAGTTACTAAAAATGTTCGAATTCGGACGGTCTAAAATTGCAAGAAATAAATAGCTTGTCACATTTTGGAAGCATCAAAATTCGTATACGTTTTGAAACTGGAAACGTTCAAATTAATGTTACAGTTTATTTTGTATTATAATATGTGTCCGCTTGGATACATGGAAATGTTTCAGGCTTCTCGACCGATCGCCGAAGTTAAGCAGCGTTTGGATCGGCTATACTCGGATGGGGGCCGTCGTAATAGATGGGCGAAATATTTGTATTTGTATTTATTCAAGAAAGTCCCTAGGGCTAAACAGCCCTCTAAGGAACAGGATATTACAAGGTCATTACAAATTCGTGCAAGCACTGATCGGCAGTGTACTTGATTAATCTTATAATTTAATCTATAAACTAA
>CAKNWT010262574.1:0-13716 GCA_932066315.1 Andricus coriarius
AAAAATATAGCTAAATTTGTTTACAACTCTATTTCATGCAAGAACATTTATTTTAATATCAATGGCGAATTGGTTGGACCTAGAGTAAGTACAGTGGGCCTTCCCCAGGGCTGCATTTTGAGTCCCCTAATGTATTCAGTTTATACCCGCAAGCTCCATCGACTTTTGCCGCCGGGGTGTATCATATTCGAATTTGCAGATGATATAGTAATTTTATTTAGGTCGAGAGACCCCGCACTTTGCATCACATCCCTCCAGCAATGCTTAAATGCATTTGCAGAATTTTTATCGGAACGCGGATTAGAAATTTGCCCGGAGAAAACAAAATTAGTTCTTTTAACCAAATTAAATTGAATTTTGATGACCCCATATATACTTTAAATCTTAATAACTGTATTATTAAGCCTTCATTTTACGTCAAATTTTTAGGCATTACTCTGGATTATTTATTTACCTTCAATGAACACTTTAAATACCTAATTGATAAACTCAGAAAAACTCTAAATATCATAAGAGTTTTGAGAGGCGTGTGGTGGGGAGCCCATCCATATACTCTTATTACGATTTATGACTCTCTTATTAGAAGTTGTTTAGACTACGGTTCTCATATTTACACATTCCAAAACCATAAATTCTTTGATAAACTAGAAAAAATTAGAAACCAAGCCCTGAGGTTAGCCGTAGGCTATAGGACAAGTACCCCCATAAATGTAATTTTAGCAGAAACATGTGAACCCCCCCTTAAATTTCGATTCAGTTTTCTAGCCAAAAAATATATCGTAAAGATTTTCTCAAATCTTAATCACCCCCTAACCAACAAGCTTGAGGATCTTTGGAATAGCACACATCAAAACAACCCTCATAGAATCATAGACATTTTTACACTCATAGCTGCCTTTAATAAGACCCGGAACCTTATGCCCCAAATACGCAGATCATTCCACCATCCTCTCTTTGAATTTCCTTACAGTGATCACACTTTCTCTCCTCAAATAAATGCTCAAATAGGTTTCCTAACACAAAAATCCCCTGACCCACCCTCTTTCTTCCATAATGCTATTGAGGAATTTGGAGACTCCTTGATTTTCTATACGGATGGCTCAAAGTCTCAAGACGGCAAATCTGCGGGCTGCGCCTCGGTTTGCCCCGCTGGTCAATTTACACACTCATGGAAACTAAATTATTCTGCATCAATCTTTTCTATTGAAGCAATAGCTATTCTATATACACTAGATTTCATTATAAAGCATAAATTTAAAAAAGTAGTTATTTTTACGGACTCGTTAAGTGTCTTAGAAAGTGTCTCTTCAACCAACCCCAATAAAATTAAATCTTACCTTATCTTCCTAATCAGAAATCGCCTCGCCTCCCTTTCCGCGCTTAATTGTAATATTATCCTATCATGGGTACCAGGCCATAAGGGCATCCCGGGAAACGAGCTTGCGGATATAACCGCGAAATCCGCCTCTTTGAACGCTCCGCTCCTAAATATGGGGCTTCCCCCATCAGACTTTGTCAGCTCCTTCAGAGAACACCTCAATAAAATTTGCCAAGACTATTGTGAAACGAGAGGAAAACGTTTCGGTACTTTTTACACAAAACACTTTTACAAAACCCGCAGAAAACCTTGGTTCGCTAATTTCATTGTTAAAAGGGAGTGGATTGTATCCCTTTGTCGCATGAGAAGTAATCACCACTCGCTTAGAGCTAGCCTAGCCCGTAAGAACATCATAGACTCCCCTAGTTGCCCTTGCAACCCTCAAACAGACGAAGATCTTGAACACGTCCTGTGGCAATGCCCCAGATTCAATGCTTTCCGTTCTAGCCTCCTAAAGAGCCTTTCGAAGGCCCTTGAATGTGCACCACCATTTCATAGCAATCAATTCCTAGCTAACCCCTCCATTAGGGTAGTTTCTCACGTTTTTAGATTCCTTAAAAAATCCAACCTCCAAATATAAAAAACTCCCCCATAAACCAAGCTTCAAAATTCCCGCCTATGTGAGCCCGCGCGTTACGGGTTGGATGAGGAGGGGGTCCCCGCGCGTAACCAAGCGCGGGTTCCCCTTCCCCCTCCGGCTCCGTCAACCGCATTCGCATATCGACATCGCGTCGAAATGCGACGTTCTGCCCTGGCGGGCAGTTCGCTTATTTTGTTTCAGATAACAAACCTACCGTTTCACCACCATCCATGGAATCACACACTATCTGATCATGGCTGTATATACACGACTGCAGAGTCAGTATGAAGCCAACGCATGCGCACCGAAGTGCGCACTAGAATCATCATTCACACGGACGAACACTGTCATTGCGTGAGAAAAGTTGGCGTGTCAGATCTGGCCACACTGGCCCAGTAGTCCAGTACCGTTCGATCGGCAGGTTAATCTTTGATATTTTGTATAAAGCGTGAAAGGATTACCAATAAATCATGCAATTTCGAAATTAATTATCTATATTGATTCATAGTTTCTTTCGGTATATTTTGAGTGAAAGAAAAAATTTATAATATTTGTAATTAAACTAATTCATAGTTACAGATGCAGGCATCACATGATAGACGTAGACCACATAGAAGACGTAGCTCTGATATAGATGACTACTATCATCAAAGGCATCGTTATGGTACGAAACTTGAAAAACGACAGAAAAATGAAACCCCTCCTCCACGTAAAGAAGAAGATTCACTTTTCTCTTTTGAGAAACAAAGATTCGAATTAAACAGAATTTTTAGTGCAAATGGAAATTTGATAAATGATCTTAATGATTTTTGGAAATTCGTCCGAAAATATGAAGCAATGGGGGAGAAATTCGGTACCATAGATGAATTATTTTCTGTATCGAATAATTATAATTCAATTGGAGTACCTTTAGTTTATCACAATACGCACAGCTTGAATGTTACACTCAGTTGCAATAAACGCGATTTATTTGACAGAGTCTCAAGGTCGATTGAGCTAACCGACGATAGGCTGAATAAGTTTAGAGACCTTATTATTATGTATGTAGGATTCAAACAAAAAGAAAAGTTTGCAAAACTTAAGAAACTCAGGGATGAACAAGCAAACTTACCAGTTGCGAAATATCGACAGGAAATTGTAGATTCTGTTAAAACTGAACGAGTTATTATTATAGCCGGTGACACAGGCTGTGGTAAATCAACCCAAGTTCCACAGTATCTATATACCGCTGGTTTTTGCAAAATAGGTGAGCATATTAAATTTGTAAAAAAGTTTGTATTCGACTAAGTCTAAAAATTTTAAAACTGCACCTGATTTAAAAAGTAATTCAACGACACAAAATCTATATCTTCGAGTTATTGGTGAACATAAATGACATAATTTCGGCTATGAAATATTTTTGCACCACAAAAAATAAATATCACATTTGATGCAGCATGTACCCAGCCTCGCAGAATAGCTTGCATATCATTAGCCAAGCGTGTAGCTTTTGAAACACTAACGGAGAATCGAAGCGAAGTGGGTTACCAGATTCGATTTGAGAAGCAGAGAAATCAACAAACAAAAATCGCATTTATAACGGAAGGACTTCTCTTGAGACAGGTTCGTAAATTTGTATATACTTGGAGAGCATCCACACATTACATTACTCTGTGACGTTAGGGCAATTCCCCTCCCTTTCAGAGCGTCATGTAATTTGTGGAGCTTGAAAACGCAACTTTTCAAGCATATCAAACAGGCGCAATGTGGTCAATTTCAGACGGCAACTACATTAGGGTGGGTCGAAAATAAATACTTTTGGAATTCGAAATCGCTACAACGCGGAAAAGTAGCGTATTGGGGGCCTAAAAAAGTATAATTAATTTGGAATCGGTCGACATGCAGCTTAGTTACCCGCGCTCGAAAAAAAGGCAAACAAAATTTCTTGTTCGTAGAATTTTTTAAATTTTTTGAGTTTAAATTTTTTTTACATACCTGGAGGTCAAAAAAGTCTTCTCAATTTTTTTTCGGATTTTAATCTATCATTTTCTGAGAGATAATTCCTGTTTGATTTGCCGTTTTCGTAACTTTTTTAACACGTTTGCAAATAGGAGGAGAATTATTTAAGGTATATGAAAACTGTTTAGTGACGAAAATGCTTTAGACGAAAAATCCCCAAGACCCAGGAATCAAAATTGGCAATACAGCGAATTTAAAAAATTTTGATTTTGGCATTTTATGAATTTATCTTCATAACTTCTAATTTAAACATTTTTGTATGCATGTGTGGGCTTATTAAACATATAAATACACTGAAAAAAAATCACAAGACCCAGGAATCGAAATTGGCAATACAGCGAATTTTTAAAATTTGGATTTTCGTATTTTATGAACTTATCTTTATAACTTGTAGTTTTAACATTTTTCTGAGCATGTGTGCATTTTTTCAGGCTAGAAATACACTAGAAAACAATTTTTTTTAAAGAAACGCCGCTTCAGCATTTTAAAAATTTTCTGTTTCCCATTTTCATTTTTGGGGCTCGACGATTTTTTTTCTAGTGTATTTCCAGGCTTAAAATTCCACACAAGCTCGAAAAACGTTAAACTTATGAATAGAAAAAAATAATTCTGTTGAATACAAAATTCCGAAATAACAAAATTTGCTGCCATTCCAATTTCGATTCCTGGGTCTTATCGATTTTTTTTCTTGTGTATTTCTATGTTTAAAAAACCCACAAATGCTCAGAAAAATGTTCAAATTTTAATTTATAAAGATAAGTTCATGAAATACCAAAATCCCAATTTTAAAAATTCGCTGTATTGCCAATTTTGATTCCTGGGTCTTGTAGATTTTTGTCTAGTGTATTTCTATGTTTAAAATACCCACACATGCTCAGAAAAATGTTTTAACTACAAGTTATAAAGATAAGTTCATAAAATACCAAAATCAAAAATTAAAAAATTCGCTGAATTGCCAATTTCGATTCCTGGGTCTTGGGGATTTTGTTTTTCTGATGCATTTTTGTCACTAAAAAGTTTTCATGTACCTCAAATAATTCTCATCCTAATTTCAAATGTGTTGAAAAAAATTTCCGAAAACAATGGTAAATGAAACAGGAATTATCTATCAGAAAATGATAGATTAAAATCCGAAACAAATTAAGAAGACTTTTTAGACCTCCAGGTATGTAAAAAAAATTGAAACTCAATAAAATTGAAAAACTCTGCAAACAAGAAATTTTTAAAACTTTTTTTTCGAGCGCGGGTAACTAACCTGCATGTCGACCGATTCCAAATTAATTATACTTTTTTGGACCCCAATACGCCACTTTTCCCGATATGTAGCGATTTCGAATTTCAAAAGTATTTATTTTCGACCCACCTACTGTACATGTACACTTTGCGGGCGGGTCCACATAGAACTTTACGTCCACTGAACTGGTCGTAATGAGTTTGAAAGGATAAAGTAGATCGAAGTGTATGCGACTCCAAGTCAAGACAAAAAGACGAACATCTTGATTGATATCATATCTGTAATCAATTTAACGTTTTTGACGAAAAGCCAGTACCAGAGATTCAGAGTGTATTAGAAAACTAGTTCTCCGCGTCCCGCACCTGCTTCTCATGCATGGAAAGTTTGATTTTCAAGGGGGATCGTACAAAAAGTTTCATATGCACCACGGGCCCGGGCGTCGTAATATTTTTAGTATTTAATAACTGCAATATACAGGCTCAAGATATAAATTGCATATCATCCATCTAGTTGCATAAGGTCGTAAGTCACATTTATGCAGCAGTTTCTATGTTAGAGGAGTAAGCGAGCAAAACATGATAAGTCCATTTTTTGGAAAAAATTAGTTACGCATGGTTTTAGCATTTTCAGGACTCGAGGAATATGATCATTGACTCTTGATTAAACAAAAAATTTATCATATTAAAGTCTCGCTTTAAAAATGTTGTAACCTTCAGAATGCTTAAATTAAAATTCGTTTATTTTGTACTTTAGTGTTCAATAGGCTTTAAATACGGTATAAATCCGAACGTATAGGTTTAATAATTCGATAATATTGGATAGCCCGTCAGATGGTTTTCTGTATATAATAATATTTGAATTTTCCTTCTATATTTGTTGCTTTGAGATACAGCACTTCTCATTTCATTTACTACGATATTAATTAGGAGCGAAAATATCTGGCTCTGTTTATACTGTAACTTGACGGAGTTATGTGGCTCACGTCGTATATTTTTTTTCAACGTGGGATACGTCCTTTTTTCCATGTGACTTACGACATTATGATTTTGAAAGGAGTATTAGCTCGGTGAGATGCGGAACTGATCCTTCAAGTACATCAGGCCTTACTAAAGTAGTACGTAATTTTTGGTTTAAAATATTGCCGATAATCAACGCGTAGCGTTAGAAAGTATGAAATGCAATAAACAAGTCATTTTTGAAAATGGTATGGCTTGCGACCTTATGCGTCTAGATGGACGATATACTCTGTGAAGAGAATTGATGACGGACGCTTGCGTAGCTCAGTGGTAGAGCACTCAACCGGAAATCGAGAGGTCCTAGGTTCGCATTCAGCATGCATTTTTTTCACAGATTTTAAAATTCAAAATTTATAAGGGAATCTCGAATATAATCGAGCCTTAGAAATTAATGAAAAATTGAATATTTTCAATTAAAATGGAGCTCAGATATCACCAAGCATTAGAAATATCATTCTGACCCCTAAGGTGCAAAAATCGTGGCAAATAATTATTTAACTTAATATTACTTTACTATTGTTTGACTTCTATTTTAGTAAACTTAGCACCAAAATGTATGGATCTACAGATAAATATGATCTAATATACATATATAGGCTTTTAGGATTAGACAGAATAAGGAGTTTGTAAACTACGTACTCTGATCTTTTTTTTTAATTTTATGGCGGAAATGCCTACTAAGGAGGGGAAATGGTAACTAAATACTGAGAAGGAGGTCGAACACAATGACAAATCAGTAGGGTAGACCGGGGCTAGTTGGGACAACTACGACTCCAGAATTTTTCGCGTCTTTCTAGTAACTTTTTCAGAATCGTTCTATACTTGCTGTTGAAGTGCATATCCTTGGCTATTGATGTGCATTTTTTGGGCGTATAATATTCATTATATAAATTTTGGAGAGTGTATAACTGAGGTCATGTCCTATGTCCCAACCTGCCCCGTATACGGGGCTGGTTGGGACAAATAAAACAATGTCAATTTAGAAAATGTGTAGTTGTTTTTAAAAAGAAAGAAAGTTGGAATAATCACTTTTAAAGCCATTTGATTTATTTTTTAAATTTTCCAGTTGTGTTCAAATGCGAAAAAAGCTTATCGAGTCACTTAATATCATTTTCAGATTTCATCTTTCTAGAGTTTCAGTGTAGACAGGAAAAATTCCAAGTTTAAGCAAAAATTTAAGCAATAACATAAACCCACAAGCTATGTCTAGCACTACTCTAAATACGTTAAATCGTTTAATCGTCCCAACTTGCCCCGAGATAATCTATCCCAACCTACCCCGACCGCATTTTTGGTAAACAACATTTGCAAAAAATTCCAAAATTTAAGGTTAGAAAAAATTCTCGAACGAATTCTTGCAGCTGTTGATATGATCTATTCATGTTCATATTCGTTTTAAAAATAAAAAAATATTCGAGGATGATTTAACGGAAAAACCAACAAAATAAAAAGTTACTCACCACTCTTGAAAATACATATTCGGCAATATTTTCTGTGAAACGCAATATTTTGACATCAAAATACACTGGTATATTACGTATCGGGAGCTTTAAATACTGTACAGCATATCGCGCGATATGTTCAATATTAGTATTAAAATTCGCTTTGTCCCAACTAGCCCCGGTCTCCTCTACTTGAATAATATGCGATTTATTGCCACTTATTGCCAACGGCCATACCACGCTGGAAGCACCAGTTCCCGTTAGATCACTGAAGTTAAGCAGTGTTGGGCGCGGTTAGTACTTGGATGGGTGACCGTCTGATACTACTGCGTTGCTGTTGGCGGTCGTGGGTGTGGTGAGCCCATTTACTACAAATCCACCTAAAAAACACTACCCGAATCGGGTAGTGTCACGCTTACCCCTAGAGGCTCGCCGAAAGGGAAATAGCTTAATGATATACATACATACATACATACATGCAAGAAGCGACCGCCAGGCCATGGCAGAAGGTGGTAATGCGATGGCGACAAGGTGGTCATGACAAGGGCCGTGGTAGTTGTACCCGGAGATGCTCTTCACGGATGCGATGAGAAACTTGGGTATGGAGTAGTTTTGTGTCAGTTCCCCAAGTTCCTTGTCGTAGTCTTCTACTGTTTTGTTGTGATTGTTTAAAACAATTAAGTATTCCTCGATTTCTAATTTTAGTAGGTTCTGAATTTCTTTATTTATATTAATCATGAGGAATTGAATTAAAATCTGCAGTGTTCAGCAACGAATGTTATTAGTGCAATAGTGAAGTGAGGCTTTTCTTATACAATTGCTAAGAAATGAATCACTGAAGAGTACTCCCACATCAGTCGAAGCGTCTGATTAAAAAGCACAGTTTTGTTTGTTACTGGACTCCTAGGCCTATACAAAGAAACATCAACTCATTCTTATATCCCAGCCCCCGTAAGTAAGTTTGTTTGTTAGGGTCTGGAGTTGTAAAATTAATGTTATATCTGTACGGCCTGCTGTTACAAGACGAGACGTGTATCAAATAGACCGTTTAGGGTATTAATTTTTTGAAAAACTAACAGTGGCATTCTTCCGAGTGTTCCTTAGTTTTAAATGTAAGAATTTCTGTAGGCGTATTGATCTCTTTCTTTTTTTGATCCTCCTCCAAAGTGGTAAAAGCAAACCACAAACTACTATAAATATTGTCAAGAAGTACACAGGAGAGATTGGGATGGACTTTGGATTGGATAAATGTGTCAAAATTCATCTAAAGAAAGGAAAGATTCTTGGCGTTCCCAAGGACCCTGAGCTTGTGGATATAGGTGTTATTAGACATCTTAAAACTGGAGAGAACGTTAGTTAAAGAGTCTCCGAAGCTAACATGCTTTCCGTCTCGGTTCTGCTCTACTCGTTTGAGATGGTTCACTTGACGAAGAACGAGCTTACGGTCCTTGATATCACCACACGTAAGATCATGCATATGCAAAAAAGCTTGCATATCAATTCTTCTGTTCCGCGATTATACATCTCACGCCGTTAAGGCGGGTGCGGACTCTGCAATCTCCAATGTCTTCGTTTCAAATGGAATAGATCCTCTTATAAAAATGGCCAGGAATCACGAAATGATTTGCAAAGGAGCGTTCCCTTTCAAAGCCGCGGAGCAGGCGGCTGAGACTCTGGGCCTGAATTTTAACATCAGAAGTGAGCAAAGTGCATTACTTCATCTAGATGCATCACTTCTGCAAACCGAAGTGAAGAAAGCAGATGCTGAAAAATGCCAGCAACAGCTACTCGATAAGAAAAGGCACATAAACTTTCACAGGAATGTAGGAAAACAGTCCTTGTCAAAGGAGCAAACTTTTGCTTTTCTCAGGACTTCCGGGCTTAATTTAGATACAGAAGGTTACATTTTCGCAAGCCAGGTCGGTGTCATTTCCACCTTAGTACACAGTGACCGCATTTTATGTTGAGAAGTTCCCAGCGATAGGTGCAGATCGAGTCATGCACACGCAGAGTACCTAGAACACATACTATCCAGGTGTCCCAACCATGCGAGAACAACGTATATCTACGGACACAACGCAGCCCTAAGAGTGCTTTATTACCATCTTTGTCGCTCTAACAGTGTGGACCGCTACCCTGCCCTGCCGAGCGCTCCAAGGGAGATAGAGTCAATTGTCCAAAGCGAGAACTGGCAAATTTGCTGAAACTACGCTTTTCGGATAGCAGTCTCCGCTCCACACTCGAAGTCTGACATTGTTTCCAAGACTTCGACAAACGAACCATATTCGTGATCGAATTCTCGGCTCCGGTAGACTACAACATCACTACCAAGAAGAAGGAAAAGGAGGAGAGGTATCAAGACCTTAACAGGGAATTCCAACGACAGTACCTAAAATATTCCGTTAAAGTAATTGTCCTTGTGATCGGTACTCGCGGTGGTGCGAAACTATCTCCGGTTTGTAACCTTAAAGCCATTCCCGCTTGCCAAAAATATGCCAAGGCACTTGCGAGATCGATGCAGAAAGCTGTCATCCTTGGGTCGCTTCGTGCGCTCAAGACACACGAGGGTTTCGCCGGCCTCTCGACGTAATTTCATCATGCCACCCATCTCCCCGTCGTGAGACGTGGCGATAAGTGTGCTCCCAGTGGGAGCCTGCGCTAGTTTTTTAACCTTTTTTAAATTATGTATATACAGGGTATCCCAGTACTCAAGGTATATTTTAATATTTTTGAATTCCTCATAAAAAATAGTCAAAAATAATTATAAAAATTTGTTGTAAAGTTAATAATTATTGAGTAATTGACAATTAAAGATTAACCAATTAGAAGCTCGCGTTATATGGTCGAAAGTGCATGTGTCATTGACCAGAGTGTGTGCGCAAAAAAGCTGAAGTCGTGTAATTTAGGGCTCAGTCCCATGGAGTTAGATTAGTAGAATACTGCAACAGTTTCTCCAATGAGCTGGCTGCACAAGCTCTAACAATAACCTCATTGGTAAAAACTGTTCCACTATTCTACTAATTTACCTCCATGGGACTACGCCCTTAGAATACACGTTGAATTATCTTCACTTCCTTCGAGTAATTTGAATGCTTTAGAATTCAACCGAATTCAATTTTCTGAATTCTTTTGAATTGTCTAGATTCTTTTAAATTTTCTAAACCCTTTTGAATTCTATGAATTCTTTTGAACTCTGTGAATTATCTGCACTCTCTGAATTCTTCTCAAATCTTTCAATTTTGCTTAGTTTTCTAGTTTCTCTGCATTTTTTTTTAATTCTCTGAAATTTCTAAATTCTCAGAATTTTTCTTAATTCTCTAAAATCTTCTGAATTTGTCTGAATTCTCTGAATTCTTCTGAAAACTCTTAATTTGTCTTAATTTTCAAAATTCTTCTAAATTCTCTTAATTCTTTTGAATTGTTTTAAATCTTCTTAACTCTTTTGAATTCGTGGAAATCTTGTAGTTCTTCTGAATTCTTTTGTATTGTCTTACATAATTCTTTTAAAGTTCAGTAAATTATTTTGATTCCTCACAAACAACTAAGTTATCTTCAATTCTTTGATTTTATTATTTTAATTAGGATTCAATTGTAATTAGCCAATTAATCATACCTCACTGGTACACGCATGTATGAAAAGTTTTGAACTTACTTTTTCCTGGGGTGCAGTTTTAACTATGAACACACCTCCAGGACGTATAAATTTTATCTTACTTTAAATTGTTTTCTCTAATTAGCAAACCTAATTAAAACCGTTTTTGATACAATTTTGATACACTTTTTGATACGCAACATAAAAAATATGATTTATACATACTCTATCGAAAAACCACCGCAAGAATTTTCGATGTTTTAATCGAAGTTTTAATTGCATCATAGAGTTTTGTTTCTTAATTCATAAAATAATTAAAAGTGCGCAACTTATAAGCACCTAGACATTTTTTAAATCCACGCGAGTCTTTACCGTCTGAACTAGATTCACATCCTTGGCTTCGGGAATCAAAAAACTGTCCCAAAAAGTTTTTAATCTCTCACTTTAATCCCATGATCGACTTTTTTAAAATCAGTTGAGCCTTTAACGTCATAATTAGACTCCCTTTTTGCCTTCTTTGATAGAAAAACTACCCAAAAAATCTTTTAAGAATCTAGTCCAATCGCGCCACCGGAAGTAATGAATTATTTTCAGGAAGCCAGGAAGAATTGATTAATTTGAAACCTTGCTGACTTCTAGCCTTTTTTTAATTGATAAGAGTCTATCGTTAAAGCAAAAATTCATCTATTTCGTTCACTCATTAAAAATCTACCCATGAAACTTTTAAAATATAAATGTCAAAACTGCGACTGGAAGTGATGCATTATTTTCTGAAAACGAGGTGTTAGTTTCGATAATTCGAAAATCGGCTTTGGCATTTTTTAAATAATAAATAAGAGTTTGTCGTCAAATTAAAACCTTTTTTTATTTCATACCAAAAAATTACTCAAAACATTTGTAAGCCATAAATTTCAATTATGCGAGAAGAAGTAATGCATTATTATTTACATAAAGCGAGGAGAAGTTTAAATAATTGTTTGGTAACTTTACTGATTTTTTTCCTTTTTTTAGGAATAGATAGAATTTTCATGTAAAAGTAGAAATCTCTCTTCGGTTGTGTTCCCTGATTCGAAAAGAACCCAAACAAGTTTTAAAATATCAATTCCAATCATACCACAAGAACCAAAGCATTATTTAGATTATTTACAATCCGTAACGTCCAAATGAGAATTTTTCTCTTGTCTTTGCTAATCGATAAACCATCGAAAAACTTGTGAAACTTAAACTTAAATCATGCAACTGGAAGTGACGTATTATTTTTATAAAGCGACGAGACCTTGTCTGTTTTCTTCCCTGGTTGAAAAACTTACCCAAAACATTTTTAGAGCATTAATTCCGGTCATGCCTTCGGAAGCAATGTATTATTTTCTGAAAATCATGAGAAATGTGAATAATTTCCAGCTTTGGTGGCATTTGGCGTATTTGTAAAAATAGGCAAGTGTTTCCTATTCTAAAAACGACATGCATTTCAGCCAACTTCATAGCGTTACCACTTACCTTAAGGCTCGCTTCATGCGTAACCGGTGGTTACTCATGAAGTAAGCGAACTAACCAGAGAGCTGCTAAGTCGAGAGTATTCTCGAGCTTACGCAGACCGCTTCAATTCTGTCCAAAAGATTGTGTGCAAAAATAATAATCTCAATATATGTGCGAGAAAAGACAAAAATATTTAATATAATCTGAAACTCTCGATTATTTACGAACTTGAACTACCAATTACAGAAAACCTTTATATTTCTCTCTTCTTCTTAAAAGTGTGTGGAGATGAAAGTGTGTGCAGATGAAAGCAGTGGATGAAAGCAGAAACTCATGAGAGTGAAAGAGACGGATAGGTCTATTTGTCTCTTATACTCTCATGAGTTTCTGCTTACATCCATTGCTTGCATCTGCCATGGGAGTGCACCATCATAATAATATAATCAATGGCGATCAAAAATTGATTGTTGCGGTCACCTCGATCTCCTACTCTTTGTCTCTGATCTGGAACGTGGGTCGTTTCATGTCGTCGTTAGTCGGCGTTACAGAGTTCAGTGTGGTGAAAATTACGTTATTAAATACGGCCGAGGGTGGCGCTTGCTGTACTTTTAGGTCGATGTGATGTACGAGAATAATGGAGAGAATTTTGCCGAAAATTTCGCCGAACAGTTTTTTAGATTGAAATTCTATCAAGTTTTTTTTGTGATGTACGAGAATAATGTACAGAATTTTGTCGAAAATTTCGAAGAACAGTTTACCTTTCGAATTTTGATGGTTTCAAGAAAATAAAAAAATTTGCTTATAATTCCTGGTAAAATTTAAATAATATATTATTTTGTTATAAGAGAATATTTAAAAATGATTCTCTAAAATTTCGAAAAATAATGAAACGATTTAAAGAAATTTAAAACAAAATGTAGATTTTGGAAGATTTTGAAAGAAGGTTTTCAAGAATTTTGAAAGATTTGAAGAGAATAAAAAAGTTATGTTAAAATTCCTG
>CAKNWT010262582.1:389-21246 GCA_932066315.1 Andricus coriarius
AATCTATTAACAATTTAGGATTATGTTAGCTTGCTTTTCTATTCTATTATTTAAAATAATAGATACTATAAAAATACAACAATTTTATAATAATATATATTTTTTATTTCAATTTACCAATTGCACGAGATAAACAAAATAATAATCGCGCTCATAACGCGCGTGTTTCTTTTCCAGTGAATTATAAAAAAAGTAATTTCTTTGTATTTCAGGTGTCATCAACAGCTTCGTTCACATTATCATGTACACCTATTACCTCCTCGCAGCTCTTCTGCCTCAGTACCAGAAATACCTCTGGTGGAAGAAATACATAACGACACTGCAAATGGTAATTACTTTTTCCATATTTAACTTTCTGAGCCATCTGGTTTCTAATTCTTTCACATAATTATCGATGATTCTCAACATATCCTTGCATTTTCCAGGGTCAATTCTGCCTGGCATTTTTGCACAGCTGTCAATTGCTTTTCCACGACTGTGATTACCCGAAATGGTCTCTACTACTGATACTGCCCAACGCATCATTCTTCTACTTCCTCTTCTCAGATTTCTACAACAAAGCCTACACGACAGAAAAACAAAAGCAGAAACAACAAAAATCGATCGAGTCGACAAAGGACAAGTCCAGGGGCGCAGAAAAAGAACAGAAATTGACCAACGGCATTAGAAATGGAAAAGCTAAAGAGGCCTAAAATCCCTGGACCGATTCAACATCTAGTGACTTTTTGTCAACAACAAAGTTTTGCAAATATTGCAGCGAAAGATTGAAAATCGAAACGATCACTGTGCACAAGAAGAGCTTATGTGCCACTTGAAACAAATCCATTGTGTATCTTCTATATAAGATTTTTTATAAATAGTGGGAAACAGTGAGGATAATCGGTAAAATGCAGACATTGCCGACGCATTTAGAACTTCAGACCCAAAAACTCATGGGCTCATTATCACCTAGGTCAGAATTTTCTAGTTGAGTACTTCTTAGGATTAGAGTCAGGCACAATAGCTTCTCGTTGCTCTCATCAAAACATCGTTTCTGATTTCAACGAAGAAATATTTTCCTCACTGTAAGATGAATTCTGATCGTCATCTAGTTTTTCTATTAGCATTTAGATTACTCTCTGCCTCTGGAAAAACAATTCCAACTTCAAGTCAAGTCAATTAAAGAATCAAGTCAATTTTATAAAATTTGACTTGGCCTCAGTTCAAAAGCCGTTTTTATACAAAGTCCAGTATTCCAGTTCAGCTTCGAAGTTAATTTAAAATATAGGGACTTGGACATTTCTAAGTCTGATAGGCTTATTTTCACGATCAGTTTTTTTAGTTGAACTGAAACATCGAGCCTAGGAATATTTGCTCATTGTACGTCTACGAATAACAGATTGCTTCCGATATAATCGGGCTTAGTTAGCGTTGTATTTAGATAGGCGTGATGATATGATGTACTAAAGACTTAGGAAAAATAGATAGTTCCAGGAGGGTGGATCGACGAGAGATGAAAAACTCGTTGAGGTCCTGTCACATTTTAAAATCGCCGAGAATTAACTCGGCGATATAAATGTATATCACGCGATCATAATTATATGAATCTGTGACGACAAATTGAGGATTTGGGTGCAGTCAAAGTCTAGATCAGTCTTGGGAAAGTTAATGTAAAAAACAGTTAAGTGACAGTCAAGTTGCTAAATTTATAGTTATTTACATTTTTATATAAAAAGAGAATTTTATTATTTGAATCCAAGGCTGGCATCAACTATATTCATATCCTAAGTATGGTTTGTAATTTTTAAAGTATGTATTATTTTGATCGGTTACGATGTAATTCTAATTGCTGCGTAAATTTCGTCGTTGTTTTTAAATTCTGTTATTAATTGAAACATGACTTGAAATTTGTTATATCTTGATCATTTTTAACTGTAAACATTGAAATTTCAGTTTTTTTAAAGAATTCGATTATTGATATTTTCAATTTATAATGCCTACAAAATGTTCAATATTTTAAATTAGAGGCACTTCTAATGTAATGCCTTATAATTTTTAATTCTTTTATGAACTAAAGCATTAAAAATGTCACCCTTATTATTTATATATTTACGTAAAAAATATGAGAAATTTTAACTGTAAAGTAGTAGAAAATTAAATTAAAAAGGCTAGAACCCCTTTTAATTTTCAAAATGTAAGCTTTTATACAAAGAAATTTAGAAAGATTCTTCGAAATTTTGTGGTTTAAATTCTTTTCATTCCAAAATAATCAAAAACACACGAATTTGAAAAATCAGTATTCAAATTCTTTTATTGCATTAGAATTTTTTAATTGGATACATTAAAAAAAATGTGTATTTCTTCATTAATGAACTGTCTCGAAAACTTTGAAATTTCAAGATAATGAAAGTAAACAAAAAATTATTCACAGAATTTCACTGAAAAATAATTTGTTTTTTTTTCTTTCTCGGGGAATGCAGAAAAGTTTCAAATTGTGAAAGTTTAAATTTGACTTAATTTCGTTCTATTTGTTTCAATTTTCAAAATTTTGCTTTATTACAATTTCATTTTGATGGCCTCCAAATTATAAATATTTAAATGTCTTTTAATTTTTGATAATATCTAATGGCTTTCAAAATTAAATTTGGTCTGCTTAAAAATTTCTATGTCAATTTTGGTTCACTTTTTGAATTTGATAGAGTTTCAGATTTAGATTTCCATTTCTTCATTAATAAACTTTCTCAAAAACTTTGAAATTTCAAGATAATGAAAGTAAAAAAAATTATTCTCTGAATTTTACTGAAAATTTTTTTTTTCATTTTCGGGGAGTTCAAAAAAGTTTCAAATTGTAAAAGTTTAAATTTCATTTAATTTTGTTCAATTTTTTTAAATTGTCCAAATTTTGGTGTATTGAAATTTCATTTTTATGGCGTCCAAATTTTAAAATATTTAAATGTCTTTTAATTTTTGTTAATATCTAAAGGCTTTCAAAACGAAATGTTGTCTGCTTAGACAGTTTTATGTCAATTTTTGTCAATTATATATTTATACTTAAATGTTTGAAAGAATGTCAATTCGTGTACTTACAAAATTTTTAAAACAGAATCTTTCATAAAATAGCATTGATATGCTTCTAAATTTGTTCGCTTCTAAATTCAAACGTATTCAAAATTTAGATTTTAAAAATTAAAATCATCAACTCATTAAGTTTCACAAATAAGTCATTTTTAAACTATATTTCTCATTATTTTTTTTTACAAAATTAATTGTAAAAACTTGGATTTGAAAATACCAGTGTAAAAGCTATACTTTTTTTGTAATTTTTAACGATATGCAATCTAAAAACTGTTTCATTTTTTTTATAAAATTCTCAAAAAATACAGAACTTGAAAATTTTCAAAGAAATAAATTTTGGAACAAATAAATTTATTTCAAAATTAAAACTGAATTTCATTGAAAAATAAAGTTTTTGCCATTTAATGAAATTCAAAATAATTTCAGATTGGTTGTATTCAAATTTCTTTTTCAATTTGATGGCATACAAATTTTTTATCATTTGAATGCAGTTTGCAATTTTTGACGATAAAGGCTTTAAAAATTAAAATTGATCTACATAGGAATTTGGATGCCAATTTCGATTCAATTTTCGAATTTGATAACGCCAAAATATTTTTAAATTAAAATTTGATTTCATATTTGTAATTTGAAATTTAAAAATGATTGCATTACATTTTTTTAATTCAACGACGTATGAGTGCAGACATTTATAATTATACAAACTTATAAGCTTAAAAGTATTTTCATTTAATTGATTTCAAAATTTGTATGAAATATTTTATAAAATATTATTTATATGTGTTCAAACTTTTACAATTCTAATCTCAAACTTATTCATGTATATTTTATAATTTTTTTCAAAACTTTAAGTCATTGTAAATACTAAAATTGTCTCTAACTCATTCAGTTTCGTAAATGAATAATTATTTAATTCTATTTCTGATTTATTTTATATTTCAAAATGAATAAAAATACTTGGATTTGAAAATACCAGTGTAAAAGCTCTTTTGGTTACTATTTATTAATTAGATCCAATATAAAAACTATTTCAGCTTATTTTTTATCAAATTCTCAAAAAAACTTTTTCCGTTTTATAAAATTCAAAAGAATTTCAGATTAAAAATCTTAAAATTGGTTACAATTTAATTGAATTTGTTGAATATCTAAGTTTAGTTCGAAATTATGGACGATAAAGGTTTTGAAAATTAAAACTGGTCTACTTAGAAATATGTATTCCAATTTCGATTAAAGTTGGAATTTGATAACGCCAAACATTTAAATGAAGACGTATAAATGAAGACATTTAAAAAAATGCACTCTTATCAGTTTAAAAGCATCTTAATTTAAGTACAATTAAAAGAATTTTAATTAAATATTTTATACAATATTACTGATATTCTTTCAAATTGTTACGGTTTTAAACTCAAACTTATTTTTGTATTTTCTAGAATTTTTTTTGAATAGTCAAGTCGTTTTTAAAATTTAAATCATCTCCAACTCATTCAATTTCATAAATAGATAATATTTCAATTCTATTTCTGATTGATTTTTTATTTCAAAATTAATAGAAACACGTGGATTTGAAAATGTCATTTTAAAAGCTCACGTTTTTTGTTGCAATACGAAACTTTAAAATGTCAAAAGAATGACATTTTTAACAAATAAATTTATTTAAAAATTGAAACATTGAATAATATACTTTTTTCCATTTGTTGGATTTTAGAAGATTTTCAGATTGAAAATTATAAATTTATTTATTTTTTTTAATTTGATGGCGTCCAAATTTCAAAACATTTAAATGTTTTTTGAAATTTTCGACCATAAAGGAAATCTTTACGCCAATTTTCATTCAATTTTGGAATTTTATAACGTCAACTTTTTTTAAAAATAAATTTGAATACATTTTTGTATTTTGAAATTTAAAAACGGTTGGATTACATTTTTTAATTCAACTATGTATAAATTGAAGACATTTATAGACATACAAACTTATAAGTTTAAAAGCATCTTAATTCAAGTATTTAAAAGAATCTTAATCTAATGTTTTGTAAAATATTATATAATATATCTTATTTTATTCTTCTTATTCATGTATTTTTAATAATTTTGTTTCGAAACTGTAAATCGTTTTTAAAATTAGAATCATCTCCAACCTATTCAATTTTGAAAAGTAATAATTTTTTTACTCAACTTCTGTAAATAACTATTAAATTGGAAATTATTTACATTTAGAGTAAAATTTGTTGACTGTAACTGAGTTACCACAAAAATTACTCGCCAACACTGGTCTAGATAAGTTTCCTTTTTAAGTGCCTTTGATATTTAAATAACTATTATTTTGACAATGAAATTAAATGCTTAAAAATGTAGAGACTTGAAATTGAAAATCTTATCTTAGTGGCAAGAATACTTAACGACTCAAGACTTTATGTGGGCAATTTTGTTTATCGACTGGCGTGCTCTTAATGAAAGTGTGAGTTCTTCGTTCCTGTTGCCTGATTTTGAGATTGTATGAATTTGCGAGGGTTGTTGTACACGATAAAAGTGACGTAATGATTAAGTTTTTTTTTGTAATTACCTTGTACATGGAACTTAAATGCTAGTAATAATTTTACGTCGTTAGTTTGTATATTTTTGCATTTCTCAATAAGAAAGTGGATTGCAGTAGATAAGTTTAGTTTCTCAGTGAACTTCTTTCTCAAACGTTACCCAACTCCTCGATTGATCAGCTAAAACTTTGATAGATTTAGGACACCAAATTGTGATATACTGATTGAATCCTGGTGGGTTGAATTTGCACCAGGATTGGGTTTTAAGTTGGTGACCCTAGAAGTGATTGATTTTTGTCTGTGAGAAAGTATCTGAAATAAAGTCCTTGGTGACAATAATAGTATATTATGCAACATGTGCGTAAAAATGCGTTTTTGCACACCCATACGAGTGCGCAAGATGTGCATGCGAGTGCGTAAAAATAAGCCGCTTTACGCACTCACATGGGCGTGTAAAAACGCCTTTTATACACACTGTGTCAAAAATGAAGTTTTGAGAAAAAAATGATGAACTTATTACCAAACTGATTCGCAGATATTTTCCAAAATGTTGAGAATAGAATTATAGACAATATAATGATAGCTTTTCGGTCTTCCCTCTGAAAACGTGTTCGTATCGTCTGTATAAAAAGTAGGAGCATAGACAAATCTCAGCTAGTTGCAAATAGAATGACACTCTAATCAAAATTTTTCTCAAATTTTTAATTTAATACATCCTGTCCATATTAAAAGAACACCTCTCGGAGTGCGATATAGTCTTAAAAGACCACTTTGGCGTTGGTCGTGTAAATACTCTGCTTTTGAAATTGGCCCTCATTTTTATTGCACGTACGCGACAAATGGCAGACAGCTTTAGTAAATACTACTGAATTCAGATAAATAAAAAATTCGTAGAATTCAAGGAACTCAAGTGATTCAAAGATTTCAAGGAATTTACGGAATTTGAGGAATTTGGGAACTCAAGGAATTTGGATATTCGGATATTCAGAGAATTCGAGGATTTAAGAGATTTCAGGGAATACCCCAAATTGACGGAATTCAGTGAATTTAGGGAGTTTAGTTAATTCAAGACATTTGCAGAATTTACGGAATTCAAGGAATTCAGAGATTTCATGAAATTTAAGTTATTCAAGGAATTCTGGGAGTTCAAAGAATTCAAGGAATTCACAGAATTATGGGAATTCAGGGAATTTAGAGAATTATCAGAATTCAGACAATTCCAGGAACTCTCAAGAAATTCAGGATTTTAAGGGAATTCAAGGAATTGAGAGAATTTATGGAGTTCGGTAAATTAAGGAAATTTACAGAATACAAGGAATTCGCAAAATTCTGGAAATTTAGGGCATTTTTAGATTTCCGGGAATTAGGGAAATTTGCAGAATTTAGGGTCTTCAATAAATTCTCGGAATTAGCAGAATTCACAGATTTCAGAGAATTTAGCCAATTCCTGGAATTCAAGGAATTCAAGGAATGGAAGTAAATCAGGCAATTCATGAAATTATGGGAATTTGGGTATTTAAAGATTTCGGGGAATTCAGAGAATTTATAGAATTCAAGGAATTCGCAGAATATTAAAAATTTAGAGAATTTAGGGTCTTTAAGGAACTAATGAAGAAATTTGTAGAATTCAAGGAATTCAGGGCATTAGTAGAATTTAAGGAATTAGCAGATTCTTAGAATTGACAGAATCCATAAAATTCGAGACATTCTGAGAATTCAGAGACTGTGCAGAGTATAGGGAACTAAGGGAATTCGCAGAATGTGCAGAACTTAAGGAAGTCAGGGAAATAGCACAATTCACAGAATTACAGGAATTCAAGAAAATCAGGCAATTCAAGCAATTATGGGAATTCGCATATTCCAGGAATTCTGTGAATTCGGGCATTCAAGGAATGCAGGGAAAATGAGTTTTCAAAGAGTTCAGAAAATTCAGAGAATTCAGGGAATTCGCAGAATTCTCGGAATTTTCAGAATTCGCGAAATTCTCGGAATTCTCAGAATTCGCAGAATTCTCGGAATTCTCAGAATTAGGCAAATTCACGAGATCCAGAGAATTTAAGGAGTATAGGAACTAAGGGAATTCCTAGAATTTACGGAATTCGAAGAATACATGGAATTCAAGGAATTTATGCAATTCAAATAATACAGGTAATTCAAGGAATTCGAAGAATTAGGGGCATTCGGGTATTCGGGGAATTTAGAGAATTCGGGGATTTCAGAGAATTCAAGGAATGCAGGGTAATCATACAATTAAGGAAACTGGAAAAATTTACAGAATTCGATTAATTAAGGAAATTTCCAGAATTGACGGAATTAAGAGGATTTAAGAAATTTAGGGAATAGGGTCATTGTAAAAAAAATACATTATTTTTAACTTAAAATATAAAAATAGATGATTATTTTGACTAAATAAAAAGGATTTTTGTGAAGTCCCTAGTGTTTTATTAATTTCTAAAATATTTTTAAATATGTTGTAAATCATGCAACGACCTTATTCGGAGGATTCTGTGAATTCCAGAAATTTAAGGAATTCGGATAATTTTTGGAATTCAGAGAATTCAGCTCGCAATTCAGTAGATTTCAAACAAGTTTAAATAATTCAAACAATGTTCAAAGAGTTTCAATGCATTTCACAGAATTCAGAAGAATTCAAAGATTTTAAAGGCATTTCTCGAAATTCAAAATAATTCTAAATAATGTAATAAACCAGAGAGTATTAACTGCTAAGCTTGTCTATTTTTTGCCGCGTACGTGTAATAAAAACGGTGGGCCAACTCAAAAATCAGAAAAGCTAACTGCACGAGAGATTTTTTTAATAAGGAGGTGTCGTCATTTTTGTCTAAATTGGGGTGACAATAAAAATTTGAAAAAGGTGGTTGAATAACAGAATGAGGATTTACAGAGAGTTGATTGTCATCCGTTATACTCTGGAAAACCGTATAAAAATTTAATCTAATTTTCATAAGTATAATTTGAATCATGTAATTATTATTACAATGTTACCAATTGCCTTATACTTTCAAATATATCAGATTGAATAAATTGCAAGTAAAAGTCAAACTAGAATTACAGCTACTATCATATCAAAGAGTGCAGCTTAAAACTGTGAAAGTGGAAGAATCGTTCGTCAATTGTTTTTTTAAGCGAAAGTGAATAGTAGTTATTATTAGAATAAGTAAGTAGTAATAATAATAAAATAAGTAAATCTTATGCTTTGATAATAAGTTATTTTTTAAGTTAATTTCCTGGTGAGCAGTTTAGAAAATTCCCACCACCTTGTATTGCCTTTACTTTAAGTTAATCAGTAGAAATTAGTCATTGTAGGTGGTTTTTTTTCTTTTAATTCATTTCCATAAATTTGTTGTAGTTACAAAAAATATTTAACATTGAAATAGAACCACCTTCAATCAAAATCATTGTATATTTTGTAAGTCTAAAGCTAATTAGGCGAAAATTTGCATGTTCTTCCACCCTACAGTGTCTTCTAATGTTAAAGTTAGTCAAATAAAATTCGATGCATTAATTTAACAAATTAGTTATTTTTTATCGAATTGCCATTACAAACTTTAAAGGGACTGCTCAAAAACTACGTCACTATTTTGAAAACTTTGATCAGTCCTCCCCTTCTACGTCACACGTCATCAAACAAAGCTTGAACCACTAAATGACGCCAAATGATGTTACAAATACGAACATCCCCCTGCCCCTTTGAGTCAAAATTTTTTATTTGATTTCATTTGATGAACACCTAAAATAAAACAAAAAAAACATACAAACATAATATTTTAACAGACTTCACAGCACAAAATCGTACCAAACCAGGAGAAATAGGATCATTTTTTCTCAAAAATAGGTGAATACATTTTTGTAAATAAAAGTAATGTATACCATATTGAATTCAACATGAAACGCTTAATATTTTAAGTCGAAATATATTGCATTTTCAAGAAAATAGTTTAATTTTCTACCAAAAGAGATGAATGTTTAACGAAAGAATTGAGTTTTCAAGCTAAAAAGTCGAAATTTTTAGAATACAGTTGATTTTTATACCAGAACAATGAATCTTTAACCAAGGAAGATGATTTCTCAACCAAAAAGTTGAATTTTCAACAAAGAAAGAGATTAATTTCAGAACAAACTGTTGCATTTACAACCATGCATTTCAAGAAAAGGAGATGAATTTTTAATCAAATAGTGGAATTTTCAACCTTCAAAGACGAACTTTCAAATAAAAAAGAATTAGTGTCAACCACAAACAGTTACATTTTGAACAAAATAGTTTAATCATCGAGTCAATTTTTAGTGAAATAAATCAATTTTCGAAACACAAAAAACTATTTTTTTAAGGAGATAGTTCAATTTAAACCAAAAAGATGAATTTTGAATCCAAAAAGACGAATGTTCAACAAAGCAGTTGAATTTTGGAACAAAAATGATGACTTTTGAACAAAGTAGTTAAATTTTTAAAGAACTTGAATTTTTAACCACATAATTGAATTTTCGACCTACAGAGATAAATTTTCAACCAAATACTTGCATTTTCAATAACAAATTTATTATCAACCAAACAGCTGCACTTGCAACCAAATAGTTGAACTTTGAAGCGAAAGAGATGAATTTTCAAAGAAATACTCGAATGTTTAACCATATAGTTGAAGAACTTTCAACCTAACAAAATTAATCTTAAGCCAAATGGTCGAACTTTTAAAGAAAAAGATTAAATTTCAGTTTAATTTTCATTTTAAAAGAACGAATTTTCTATCCAAAAATATGAATATGCAATAAAAAAGTTTAGCTTTCAAACAAATAAATAACATTTCAAAAAAATGGTTACATTTTTTAACTAAAATGATGAATCATCAACAAAAATGAATTTTTAACACAATACGCAATACTTAAATATTCATTTTTAGACTTTCTACAGAACAGTTGAATTTTCAAGCCGAAAATATGAATTCTCAACAAAAACAGTTAATTTTCAATCAAATGGGAAAACTTTCAAACAAAAAATATCTTCAGTTTAATTCTGAATCCAAAAGGAGAATTTTCTATCCAAAAGACGAATGTTCATAAAAAAAAGTGAAATTTTCAACAAAATTCTGAACCAAAAATATAATAGTGGACTTATCAATTAAACATAATTAGTTTTCACAAAAAAATAGTTGGGATTTTTATCGGGTTCTATTAATTCAATTTGCATTTAAGCGAAAAACAAAAAAATATCGGGATGTTTCTTAAAAATAGGGGAAAGGAGAGGAATTCTTCAAAAAAGGGAAAAAGAGTGAAATAGAGGATAGAGAGTGAAGTATGTATTTAGACGCTTTACTTGTAAAATTAAATCCCAGGGACAAATAAACAAACGAGTTTTCTTAAAAACAATACTTTATTATACATTATTTTGTCTACTTCCGATAATTTAATTTTCTTGTCATGCATACTAATCATAATACAATGAAGAATGCAATAATAATTCAAAATTCTGTAAAAGGCAGTGACTTAATTAAAAAAAGACACGTTTAAAAAATATAAGGTTCATTTTACATTCGTTTCGTTTTAGAGAATGTACATTATGGCAATTAACACTCTGGTGATTTAGAATTACATTCTCTAACGGACAGTTTTTTAATAACAAGTTCAACATTTGTAAAGTCGACTATGACACTTACCTCGCCCTCTCAATTATTTATAACCTTTCTCTCTGTTCCTTTCGTTCAGTCTCTCACTCATTCTTAAAAATACAAATATACAGATCACATTCGCGCCTTTCGAGCGCATGAAGAACGTCTTTTTTAAATTTGTTTCTTCTTATAAGTTTTTCTATAAAAGTCGGCGAAAAGATACATGAAAATGACGACATGGGTGGCGAAAAAATAGGTAAGAGCTTTTGGCATTGAGCAATCCATGGCTAAAATGAACATCAAGTAACCGAGCATCATTCCAAATTGAACCTGAAAAAAGGAATTTTTTTATTTAAATATGATTTTGAAATGTTCGAATTGAATTTCTTCTAGAATATAACGAAATACTTCTTTTTTTTCATTTACACTTTATCATTCCGGAAAATACGGTTTGATAATAAAATGAATATGAGTGCTTGCAATAATTGTTTGTATTTCTAATAAAAGAACAATAAACAAAAATTAACGTCTTAACTTGAGAGCGGAAATGTACTAGTTAGAATTTGCCTACTATGTAATTCAAAAGAGATGCTAATACGTTAATGCATCTAGCAAGAACTTCAATTGAAATGTGTGACAAGTAAATTTACTTTTTGATTATATGTGTTATTGAATAGTGATTATAACAACACAAGTTGAAGGACACGATTATATTATTATAAAAGCTATGTGCACGTGCAGATTTTCCCAAGATTCTTGAGAAAATTCAAAAGGTTTTTGAAAATTTCAGACGCGTCAAAGGAAAAATCTCAATTAGAAAGTTAATCTATTACAAAAAAGATGAATTTTCAACAGCAAATATTTTAATTTTAAATCTGAAATAGTTGAACTCGTCCAAGAAGATACATTTTTAGCAAAATAGTTAAATCCTCACTTAAAACGAAATAATTTTCAACCAAACAGTTTTATTTTGAACCAAAAAGATTGACTTTTTACCAAAATTGATTAATTTTATTCAAAGTAGTTTCTACCAAGAAGATTAATTTTCTAACAAAAAGGACGAGTTTTCAAAGAAATAGATACATTTTTAAGCAAAGAGACGAATTTTCAACTAAAATGTTGAATCTTTAATCAAAACAATGAATTTTTAACAAAGTAGTTAAACTGTTAACCAAGGAGTGGAATTTCCAACGATAAATGTAATATTTGATACTGATCATAGTTACTGTAATAATAGTACTGATAATAGTTGATGTATTTCAATCAAAAAGTATGTTAGTTTTGAATCGAAAATAATTGAACTCATCCCAATAAGACGAATTTTCAATAAAATAGTTAAAATCTCAATCAAAACAAATTAATTTTTAACCAATAAAAAAATTCTTAACCAATAAAAAAGAATTGAATTTATCCAAAAAAGACGAATTTTTAATAAAGTATTTGAAACCTCAACAAAAACAGATTAATTTTCAACCAAACATTTACATTTTAAATCAAAAGAGATTTACTTTTTACCAAAAGAGATAAATTTTCAAACATCTTCTAAACTGACTCGAATTATTCTTAAAATTTTGATTAATCTTTCAAAATGAATAAAATTGCCTTAATATATTCCAGATTTTCGACGACATTTTTAGAAATCTTTTGAAATTGTTAGAAGATTTCTTTAAAAATTAATTTTTCAGAATGAAAAATCATTAAAAATTTTCTAGGAATTTTAAGAAAAGTCGGTTATTTTTCTGAAACCTTTCGAAATTCCTAAAAAGATTCGAATTTTTATTCGAAATCTTCAGAAATTTATATTTTGTTAAAAAAATTTTGGGAATATTTTCAAGTTTCGAATTATTTTGATATCTGTTTGGAACTTACAAATATCTCTTAATCTAAGTCGATTTTTCTCAATTTTGTAATCTTGTAAAATTTGAAAATTGCTTTAAAATGTTCATTTTTTATCGAAAATTTAGGAAATCATTTGAAATCTTTTTCCATTTTCTTTTTAAATTCATTTGTCAAAATAAAAAATTATAACAAATTTTCCCAGGAATATTAAGATTTTTGTGTGGATTTTTTGAAATAATTCAATTGAATAAAAATTAGGCCTGCAGAAGTAAAAAAATGGTTTTAAAATCTTTCAGATCTTTTTCCGAGATGCTTTGAAATCTTTAAAACTTAAAATTAATCTTTAAAAATAAACCCTAAAAATTTTTTTATTTTACCAGCACTTTTACTGTTGATACCGACAATTTTTGTACCGGTACCAACAGTGTACAGTATACATTTCATAAATTAAGATATTCTAAGTATTTTCATTTTTCTCTTCTCTTTGAAAGTGTGAACAAGTTTACAACTTACAGTGTTTAATTAACAAATTATAGTGGTAGCAAAATGTTAAGAACAGAATAATTTCCTAATAGTAAAAAATTATTTACAATTAAAATTTTCTTTTTTACCAGTAACGTTTAGAAACATTTGGAAATAAATTTTATCACGAAATAAAAATAATGATTTAAAAAGTTTCATTAATCAAATTGATGGTGCAGACAATTTTGACAACCATGTACGCGAGCTATTGTTAAATCACTTTTTTTAGTTATAAAATACTTTTCATTTCGTTTCATAATATGTCAAATCATTGGAATAAAAGGTAAAACTCTTTTTCTATTAATTAAAAAACAAATCATAATCACTAAAATAAAAATTTGAAGATAATTTTTAAATATTAGAGCATCTTACCAATTGAATCCCAGTCATGTATTTCTTCCACCAAAGGTATTTTCTGTACTCGGGTCCAAGGGCAGCGATCAAATAATAGGAGTACATGACTATGTGAACAATAGAGTTTAATATTCCTATAACAATTCCTTGTTCTCCTGGGAGCAACTTCAAATAGCACCAGGAAAAGAAAGCAGTTATCGTGTGATGGTATACGTGCAAAAACGATACTTGGTTATTCTTCTTTCGTAAAACAAAGAATACCTGTTGGATAACCATTTTGATATTAAAAGAAAATCACGTAATGTTATTAAATATTGAAAGAAAAAAAGTTATCAATATATTTTAATAAATCTATGAAATATTACTTTTGTTATAAAATCAAACATATTTTCAGAAATATTTACAATTCTAGATAAGCTGTATCTAGATAAAAATTGCAATTAATTTCTGTAAAGGGAAACTAAGCAATTTTAGTTCGAACTTTTGTCCTATATTTAGGGAATCAAAAGTTTTTTGGTATTTAGCTTATAAGTTATTCATATGGTATCCGGTGCTTAGAAATGCCACTACAATTAATGTCTTGACTTAAATAAATATTTTTTACAATTATAATATTTCTCTATGTTAATTAAATTAATAAATGTTATAGAACACATATTTCTTCTCTGGGAAACATGCACGACCTTAAGTGATGAATTACACGACTCTGATAGGTAAAATAAATTTTTATTCAATTCTTTATTAAAATTATGGTAAAAAAGTCGAATCCTTTAGTGCGTTATATACATATATTAATCAGTTTACTGATGGAAGCGAAACCAACGTTGTGTGGCAAAACTAGTACGTAATTTCAAGTTCAGATTCGTAATCTGAACGACCAAAAAAACTAGGGGATACCAAGTTTCATCGAAATCCATTGAGTTTTTTGGGAGTTGTGCGGAAAATATGAGCGAGCAGAAAAAAAATTAATTATTAAAATAGTGATCAGCATAAAACTTAAAAAAGTTAAAATTTCCATTAAAAAATTCTCTACTTTTCTTGCTTAGATCCATAACTATAAAAAAATCTAGATTTCTTGTACATTTGATCGATTACTGCTTTTAAAATATTCACCGCGAAAAATGGTAATTTACTAAGCGCTAAAGGGTAAACATTTTGAAATTGTTTTTTTTTTCAAGTTTGATTAATTTGAATTGAGAAACTTTTCAAAATAAACGATAGCAAATCTAGAAGTAAATATAATTTTTTAAATTTCAAATTGAAACGTTTTTTTCGATTATTAACATAAATGGTCTAATAGCTATTGCAACATAACTCAAAAACAATATCTAAAAAAATATGTTTAAACAAATTATTTGTCTCTGGTTTTTGAACACAAAAATTTAAACTTAATTCTATCACCGAATAATGTATAAAAGTCTTTATAAAATTATTTACGATGAGAAAGATTTTGGTGTCCCAAAAATGAGTTTTTTTTTAAATTTTGCAAACGCTAACCCTTAAATTTCTTCCTTTTGGTCAAAAAATACTGCCGCAATTTTTTTTTCATTTAACAAAATTTGTTTAGAGATTCCGCTAGGCCCTTTTAGGTCTGAAAATGAATTTTCTTAGTCTAATTTATTTAGGAATCAGCTCTAAATGTTATTCAAAAAAATGCTCAAGATATTATAGGGCTTAAAATACGAAAATTTGCAATCGACCTTAATTAATTAGCTCACATATTTTTCAAGTAAAGGATAGGTAAAAGTACAATGCAAAATTTTTTCGAATCTTAAATTTTTTTGGTCACCCGGTATGAATACTTTAAATTTAATCCTCACGGAGAATATTTTCCTTATATTGTAGAAGATATCCTTCGCATATTATTTACAAATATTCGTATTTTAAGCCCGATAATATGTTCAAAAAATGTTATTTTTTTCATAAAATTTAGGGCTTATTCCTCAATAAATAAAAAATAATTTTTGGGAGCGAAAGGATTTTTCAGTCTTAAATTTGTATTTATAAAATGGAAAACTAAGAAAATTCATGGTCAGACCTAAAACGGGTTAGCAGAAGCTTTAACAAATTTGTTAACAATAAAATAAAATTTATGATAGTGTTTTTCAGCAAATTGAAGAAATTTAGGGGGAAGCGTTTACGAAATTGAAAATCACATTTATTTTTTGCACCCTTATATAAAATTAGATATCTATTTTGGAATATAAATTTATTTTTAACTTTTAATGTTTAAAAAAAATGGACTATTTTTCTAGATAAGGTATTCAGTCTGAAATTGGAACGAGGTAAAATGAACAATCGATTTCACTATACTCTGTGAATTTGTTAGGAAACAATTCCTTCATTTCTGACAAATCTTACAAATCTTGCAATTATTTCAAAACTATTGACACAAATGGAGATGATAATAACTTCCTGTTTTGATAAAAAGTGGATCACGGGTTTCGAAACGAAATTCATGATGGAAGGCAATCTGGATGAGTGATTTCTAAACTACGAATTGACAGTAAAAGAAAAAACGATAATTTGTAAAATAGAGTCAGAAATGTATATTTTCATTTTTAAAAACATCGACAATGAAAAAATTACTGTTTTTTGATCTCGAAATAAATTTGTATAATTTGAATTTCTTCTTACCGTATCTAGAAGCTCGACGATTTTAGCAAAGAAGTACCACCAAGCACCAGAGGAAAGCTGCAATGAATTAATGCAATTTAAATCATTTAAATAAGAGAAAAAAATAACTGAAACAAAAATTCAAAATTCCAGAATTTTATTTAACTTACAAGGGTCTGCATTTCTCTATCTGGTTGCGTCCCAGTCTTGTTGCAACTATTGCTGAAGATGTATTGGAAGAAGTTAAAATTTAGAACCTGAAAAGAGTACAAGAATTTCTTAGCTTGAACTGATCACGTATCGAAACCTTTGTCACGTTTCTTTGCAAAATCTGTGAGAAATTTTTCTATAAACGTTTCTATAAACGTTCCCTCCAACAAATTTGAAAACATTATTTCATTATTGATAACAATTTATATTTTTGTAATCCTACCGTGGATGCAAGGTATATGCTGAAAATCACTTGAAATCCATTGTAAGCAATCATAAGATTTTTTAATTCAAAAGCTGGCCTATTTTCCATCATCTTTGGTCCTATCTTCAAAACGAAGAGAAGATAAGCTGCCAAAATCAAAACCACTGGTGCTGGAGATCCCATGAGAAGCCATGAATCCACCATAGGATCTTAAAAAAAAATTATATAACATTTATTACAATATTTTATTTATTCTAATTAAACTTTTTTAAATTTATTTTGTCAAGTTAATTTTCTTTTGCCCTTTAATGTATTTTGATTTGTGTACCAGTTTTTGAATTTTTCCATTTGTAATTAAAATATTTCAATTTTTCAATTATTCAATTTTAAACGATTTAAATTTAATATAATTAATATTACAAAATTCATTATTTAAATTTTTCTCTTTGTAGGTAAAAGAGGCAAGAATGGTAATGAACAAAGTGAAAGACGCTAAACAAAATCTAACACCCTATGTATGTAGTTTAAGGACGCAATAAAATTTGCAATTAGTCCCACTACCAGGTAAAACTGCAAAATCGAGGACATTGTTACATTTTCTTTACAATTCATAAAATAGGAGTCCCACTTCCATCAGCATCAATAATCGTTTATCAGTTAATAACCTACGGTTTGTAGCAAAGCACTTTACTACTTTCTTAAAATCTATGGGTTTTGTGATTTACATACTTTCCCATAATTCACCGTTTATGTGCGTTATAAACGCGTTCCTATTTCGTAAAGCACATTTCATTTGACATTCCATTCTCTGAAATTGTTGCAACATATTTTTGAGTATATTCGAATTCTCATAATTATCTACACGCAAAAAACGATTTGGCTGAATCAACAAAATTTCTGTTGGTTCAACCATAGAATATGGTTATTATATGAACAACAAAATATTCGGTTGACCCAACATTTTTTTTGTTCCAGAAATTTTTTTTTTAATTTTTCATGCATGAATTATCTCATGAGATATAAACCACTTATCAAACTTTTTCGCTTCGTTAGGAATTAATATAAAATATTAAGAATTTTAAGTCATGTAACCTGCATTATCGAGATTACATGCTTTTTGAAATGTCACGTTTTTTGTAACGCATTATCTCGTTATCAGTACTCCCAAAAGTTATTTCATAGTATCACAAAATCAGTGACTGGAGGTTGCGCTCATGGTCACACAAATCTGTTCTCTTTCTACTTCTCTCATGGTCTTCTTCAACATATCACAGTTCAAGAATTTACGGAATTTTGAAACCGGATTTTTCATAATATTATAAATTTATGGTATAGACATTGGATAAAGGAAAAACAGTTTATTTATCTACTTATAAATGTATCAATACATTTTACAACAATATTTTCAATTCAACGTTATTTATTTTTTTAAATATTTTCTACCTTGTATTTACAAAAAAATTTTAACTGGTAAGAGCGATGTAGGTCAGGAATTGAAAAGAGAGATCACCTAAAAAACTTAAAAAATAAAAATATATCCAGTTTAACATTTTCGGGATTGAACAGTTTAAAATAAGGTACCTAGTTGTCTTTTCTTATGTGAAAAGAACATTAACCTTGAATAGAAAATTGCGTTTGTGAATTGAATAACGCAAGTAATTACGTTGAGAATTTAAGCCTTCGAGCTGTCAGAATAAATTAAATAAAAGACATTTCAGAATTGAAAAATATTTAATTGAAAACGTTTAAAATTGCACGGTTTAATTTTCAAGTAACCGAAGTTCAACAATTGAATATTTTAACCTAAATTGCATTTTATATTGAAAATTTCTAAAATGGAACAATTTCAAGCACTCAGAATTTAAAATATTACATTTTTCAGCTTTGGAATTTAAAGAATTTTAAAATATCAATTGCAACCATTCGAGCAATTACAAATTAAAAGTTTCAATTTGTAATTATGAAAATCGTTGCAATTGATACTTGAAATTACTTTAAGTTTGTAAGAAATTCTAAATATCAATTGCAACAATTTGAACAATTGAAAATTGAAACTTTCTCATATGTAAAGTTTAAAATTAAAACAATTCCAAATCCTAATATGATGGTATAAAATTGATTTTTTTCAAAGTTTAGTTGTTGCAATTGATATTTGAGAATATTCAAGTTCTCGAAGTTGAGAGAATTTTGAAAGCCTTAAACCTTATATTGTTAAATTTTTTTAAATACAAATTTTTTTCAAAATTGACTCAAAATTTAAGAAAATTCTTGAACGAGTTTTTTACTCCAGTAAATGTTCAAAAAATTTCTTTCACTGCTTTTTTTTATGTTTTAGGAAAAGAACAATTTAAGCCGACTCGAGCTGTTTTGCAGAGAACGGCTTTTCGGATTATCTGATGTTTAAAATGCTTGTTCGAATAGTTCGCACTACTGTTAAAAGATGTTAAATATCATTTTTATATTTTTTAAATCTATCTTCAATTCTGACCAACCTCACAGTACAATTATCTCTGAATGGCGCTATTAGTTTTGCCATAACTCGCATATTCAAACAAATTGTTTGAATACCAATTGTTAATAAACACTGTAAAAATCAATTTTTTTACCATAATGTGAAATGTAATTTTATATAATTTTTAAGCCAATAAACGTGGTTTGAAAAAAGTGACACTTACATGGGTAAATATATTTAATACATCTATTACATTTAATCATATCAGCTTCAAATATTAAATTTATTTTCAGGGAATGGCTTAATTTAGGAATTAGAATGAATCACCTTATGTTAGTGAATTTATTTTCAAATTTTACTTTATTATTAAAAAGAATGATTATGATCTAAAAAATTGAGCTTGAAAACATTCTATCGATTTCTTGTAATTTTGAATGCTGAAATTCTCAACACAACTTTAAAAATTCATAATTTTAACATTTTTAAATTCAAACTTTCAAAGTTACATGAAATAGTACCTACCATTTTTCAAGTTTAAATTGTAAGTTCTGCATATGAAGGGAATGCAATTGGTAATTTTAGAAAATTTGAAACGTACACAATATTGAGGGGTCGGATTCTTCAACCACCATACATTTTTCTCGCTGAACAGCGTTGGCCCCAGGGCACTTTTCAAAACAATTTTGAATTTTAAATTTTTCGGTAACGAAGTTTCAGCTTTTTCTGCTTTTGAAGTAAACCCTAAGCCCCCGTTTTTAGAAAACAATTTTTTTGCTTTTTTTAGCTTCAACTGGCCACAATTCAGTTAACTTTTGGAATTTGTTGACGAAATTTACAGAAAACCTTCTTCATGATGTTCTGCAATTGTTGAAGTAAATAAAATATGAACATTTTTGTTCAAGCAAAAGTTATTAATTTTGACTTCAGACATTGCATAAATCATGTATTCATTTCTTCAAGCTCACGGGGAGTCGAGCGCACACGAGGAAATGCAACTCGCTCGAGCCGAAATATTATTTATTGGTCGAAATTTAATTAACGAGATTGTTGATCATAAATTATATTTCTTTAAAATCGTTTTTGATGGGCAGGGCATATAGGGTTAAAAGAAAGAGTAGAACCAAGAAACTATACACAACATTATGTAGTGTATTGTATTGTCTTGTCTGATCTTGATGTTTGTAAACTTCCCATGAGCTTGAATTCAGGGTGTTTTTTTTAACTTGAGACATCGAAATATCTCAAGAAATACGCATCCTATGAAAAAATATCCTTAATAAAAACTTTTTATTTTTGAGGGGGAAAAGCGACTTCGGACAAATTTACTCCGCCTCACCCCCTCAGGAGGCAGGGAGGGGGGCAACTTTGTAATTTCAAACAGGAACCCCAATTTTTTATCACAGATTCAGATTCTCC
Source organism: Andricus coriarius (assembly GCA_932066315.1). Taxonomy (NCBI): domain Eukaryota; kingdom Metazoa; phylum Arthropoda; class Insecta; order Hymenoptera; family Cynipidae; genus Andricus; species Andricus coriarius. The sequence continues at coordinate 21,207 of CAKNWT010262582.1, forward strand.
TTCATGAAATACATAAGTTTTATTCAAACAATTTTTTTTG
>CAKNWT010262594.1:416-13139 GCA_932066315.1 Andricus coriarius
TTGAAGTTCAACAACCAAAAAATCAAAATTTCAACTAAATAATTGAGGTTTTTTCAAGACCGTTGAATTTTTAACAAACAATAAAAAGATAACTTTTTAATCAAATACTTGAATGTTCTATCTACAAAAATGAATTTTCAACCTGAAAAATGGAATTTTCAGCGAAAAGATGAATTCTCACTGGAAAATGTAATACCGTCAACAAAAGTAAAATTTCACGTATTTATAGAGCATAAAAAGAATTTTTTACAAAATAGTTAAATATTTAACCAAAGACCTGAATTGATTTCAACAAAATAATTAAATTTTTAATCAACTTAATAAATTTACAAGCTACAAAGATAAATTTTCAACCAAATGGTCTAATTTTCAAACACAACAGATTAAAGTTCAACCAAAAAATTAAATTTTTAATCAAATAATTGAATTTCTTAGAAGACAGTTGAATTTTCAACAAAAAAATTGAATTTTCAATCCAAAACGAATTTCCGGTCCAAATAGACGAATGTTCAACAAAACAGTTGAATTTTCAACCAAAAATTATATGACTTTTTGACAAAATACTTAAATTTTCAACGTTCAAAGATGAATTTCCAACCAACTGCCTAAATTTAAAAAAATTTGAATTTTTGTTTTTCAAAAAACAAAAATTCTCTCCTTTCACCAAGGTGCTGGCGCAGGACAGCATATCATGAAATCTTTTTACATCAAAACGAATCTAGAAAAAAATAAAGAGAAAAAAAGCTATGAAATTTGGAATGAATTGAGTTCGCATATTTTCAGAAAAAAACCACCGTCAACAAAAAGAGGAATGTTCAACCGAGAAGATGAATTTTCTACTAAAAAAGACGATTAAAAAAAAATAGTTAAATTTTCAACCGAAAAATATCAATTCTCAAACGAAAATTGAAAAGTTACATTTTCAATTAAAAAAAAAAAAGAATTTTCAAAAAAAATAGTAAAATTTTCAATCAAAGAGATGAATTTTCAACAAATAAATATTTTTCAATCACGAAAGAAAAAAAAAAGTTCATCAAAAATTTTTAACCCTCAAACCAAAGAGGAACTTAAAGTTAAAAAAACGAATTTTCAACCAAACAGTTGTATATTCAACAAAAAAAAAAGATTAATTTTCAACGAATAATGTCATAGTAGATTTTAACCAAAAAATACGAATTTTCAACAACATAGTATAATTCTCAAACAAAGAAGATTAATTTTCAACCAAACAAAAGCATTTTTATGCAAAAAAGATGAAATTTCTACCAAAACAGATGAATTTTTAAACCAAATAAATTAATTGAGAAAATTCTGTTAAATTTTCGACCAAGATTTCAGTTGAATTTTTAACACCAAAATATGAATTTTGAATAAAAAATTCATTTTTTCCCAAAATAGCTGAATTTCCAACAAAACAATATTTTGTTAGACAAAAACTTATTTACTCGAGAAATAGGTAAAAAAATAATTTCAAAAATTTAATTCAGGAAAATTTCAGGGAATCTCTTTTTCGAGAAAATAAACATTCATTCAATAAAATTCCATCATTTTCAAAAATTCGACAATAAGCGATAAGAAGAAAAAGTTCGGTCAAAAATAAAAGTTTTTCAATAAATAATTGTTTTTTGTGTCATTAATAATTGAGTCCAAGCCCTTTTTTTCCTGGAAAATAATCTTTTCTCTCTTCGATAATATCATACCAGTATCTAATATTTATTACTTATATTACTTAATAAATTATTACGAAAATAAAGTGACAATCGACTTTTAAATAATTGCATATTAAACTTATTACTCATTTGTTTTAATTATTAAATTGTATACAAAAATGTGTAATTAAATCAAATTTTATAAATAATATTTATTTATCATTTTGCGATTTTTTTCGTGGATTTTTCGATTAATACATCATGACCAAATCAATAAATAATCCAAATGGCTTATGTTGGCTTTAAATCACAAATGCCCTGCAATATAATTATATTAATTTTAAATTAGAGTTCTATATTACAAATGATCTTACTGTTTAAAAAAATTTTACTAATTAGATATTAGAACTAGCACGAATGAAGTAACGTAAATATTTTTAAAAAAATCATACTCTTCTTAAATTAAACAAACGTTTAAAATCAAAGATCAATTTTGGATTACTTTTCGCAAGGAAGAAATTACTTTCCTAATTTTCGCGTAATTTAGAGATTACAAGATGAATTTCTAAAAAAAGTTTTGACTAAAAAACATTCAGGTTTTGAAATTAAATTCCAGGTCATTTCCAAGTTTTTTCAGGTTTCCAGGTCAAGTCGCCACCCTGATATTGCAATTCTTGAATACACAATTAAATACATTTTTCCTTAAAAGAACTCAAATAAAAATCTTTGTTAAATTTTAGGTGGACAGGACTTTCATCTCTACGAGAATTTGAATTTTAACCCACCAAAAAATGTAGAAGGCCTTTTAAATATTTATTATATAAAAAAAAACCTTTTTTAATTTGGACACTTTTGAAGAACATTTTTTTTTAAATATGGAACCTTTTCACTTTTTCTATGTTTTCTTTTAAAAAAATGCTTAATACTCGTCGCACTAGTTGATAAGCAGGCAATCGTCAAGGTCGGGGTCGCTGGATGGTTTCAAGGTTTCTAATCGGGAATTATGCGACCAACCAGACCGGTTTCGTAACCAAACCACGGAAAGAGAACGAAGTTCCTTCTTAACTTACGCTTACGTTTCACACTTGATTACATCTATATCAATCGAGCTAGTGTAGGTGTTTTAATCGTTAAACTTAATCTACGCTCCTCATTAATACTCGCTCCCACGAACCTCATTGACTACCAGAGTCTTGAGTAAGTTACTTTCTTTGAGTAACTAGAACATTGCTCACTTGAAAAATGGACGTACAAAACGACGTACAAAAGGTCGTACCTAAGGACATACAAAAGGTCGTACCAAAGGACATACAAAAGGTCGTACCAAAGGACGTCCCAAATTGGGATACAAAACGACGTACTTTGGTACACTCCGCGCTCCCTTATACGACGAGCTCGGAACCGAGAACTTTCTCTTGTACGACGGCGCCAGGGGGACCCGTCTATCCCCTTCCACTTAAACTCACAACAATCTCACGTGGTCGCGCGCATGCGCGTTGAATTCCCGCGCAAGCTTTGAGCGGAAGAGTGGGGATGGTGGAGAACGACCGTCCCGTCGTATAGGGGAGCGGCAACAGGTCGTATAACGGAGCAGTCGTATAGGTGAATGTCGTATAAGGGAGCGTGGAGTGTACTTCATTTGGTACGTCCTTTGGAGCATCCTTTGGTACGACCTTTGGTACATCCTTTGATACGTCTTTTTGGTTCGTCGTGTCTGACGTCATTTTCCTATTTGACCACATTTCCTATTTCCTATTCGTGCTCGAAGATTTTTTTAGTTCAACCAGGGTATCTGGAGTCCTGGAAATCCTTGAAAACCTGGAAAAGTCCTTGATTTTTTTGACCTGGAAAAACCTGAAAAATTCCTTGAATTTTGCTCATGGTCCTGGAATTTTCATTTCCAGAGTGTTGAGTAAGTTACTTTCTTTGAGTAACTAGAACATTGCCCACTTAAAAAAGTGCCCGTACAAAAGAACGAAAAAAAGTACGTATAAAAGGACGTACAAAAGGACGTACTAAAGGTCGTACCAAAGGACGTCCCAAATTGGGATACAAAACGACGTACTTTGATACGTCTTTTGGTTCGTCGTTTCTGACTTCATTTTCCTATTTGACGTCATTTCCTATTTCCTATTCGTGCTTGAAAATTTTTTTTATTTCATCCAGGGTGTCCTGGAAATCCTTGAAAGCCTGAAAAAGTCCTTGATTTTTTACCTGGAAAAACCTGGAAAATTCCTTGAATTTTGCTCATGGTCTTGGAATTTTAATTTCCTTAAAAAGAAAATAGGGTTGACCAAGTTATTCCATACTGTTTGTACAGTGTGGCCGTGGGTCAGAGAAAAAATCAGGGAAAAGTCAGGGAATTTCATTTGACTGGGGAAGTCACGGATTTTGAAAAAAAAATCTTGCAAAAGTCAGGGAATTTCAATAAGAGGTACTTTAACTGTCAATGATAATAAATTTGAAACTTTTTAATTTGAATTTGAAATTGTTTTATTTCATTTATAAAAGATTCTATGTTGAAAATGTAACAAAATTATGATTGTGGTATTTGAATATTAATGGTCAGGGAAAATGAAAAATTGGTCAGTATAAACATAGAGAATTTTGAAAATGATGTTCGAGGCTACCCTGATATAATATTCTTGAATTCATCTTTTTGGTAGAAAATTCTATTATTTGAGTGAAGGTTGAACCAATTTTTCAAAAAATCATTTTGTTGTTGTTGAATATTCATCATTTTAGTTAAGAATTCATCTTTTTAGCTGAAAATTAATTTTTTAAATTGAAAATTGAACTATTCCAGTTGTAGATTAATTATTTTTGTTAAAAATTCATTTCGTTGGTTGAAAGTTTAACTAATTAATTACAAACGTTTTTTGTTACAACATTAATTTTGTAAGTTGAAAATGAAACTATTCCGTTTTTGGATGAAAATTCCTTTTTTTTTAATTGAAAATTCAACTATGTACTCTGGTAAAAGTTGAACCACTTTGTTAAAAATTAATTTTTTTGTTTGAAAATTTATCTCGTGGGTTCAAAATGGAACTATATTATTGAAAATTGTTTTTTTTGGGTTAAAAATTAATTTTTTAAATTACAAATTTAACTATTCCAGTTGAAATACTTCGTTAAACTGATTTTTTTTTGTTAAAAAATTAATTTTTTATCGAAAAACGTAACTTCTCCGTTTTTGGCTGAAATTTTATTTTTTAAATCGAAAATTTAATTACTTGCGTAAAATTTGAACCAATTTGTTAAAAATTAATTTTTTGTTCGAAGATTCATCTCTTGGTTGAAAATTGAACTATTTCATTGAAAATTCGTTATACTTTTTATTTAGAATTAATTTGTTACCTGAAAATGTAACTTCCATTTTTTGTTGAAAATTTATCTTTATAGTTAAAAATTTTTTCTTTATTGGTAGAAAACTAATCTTTTTGGTCGAAATTCATAATTTTAGGTTCAAAATGCAATTTTTTTACAAGAAATTCGTGTTTGGCTTGAAAATTTAACAATTTGGATGAAATTTGTTTTCTTCCTTGTCTGAAAAAGCCTTATTTGTTGACAATTCGTCTTTTCGATTACAAAATTTGAATTTTGGGTTGAAAGTTGAACTACTTTGCTAAAAATTCTTTTTTTAAGGGTTGTCATTTCAATTGAAAAATCATCTCTCTGCTTGAAAATTTGTCTTGTTTGGTTCAAAATTCAACTGTTTTGTTGAACATTTGTCTATTTGGACAAAAAATTCGTACTTTTAGATTTAAAATTCACCTTTTTTGTTAAGAATTAAGCTGTCTTCTAAAAATTAAATTATTTCGTTGAAAATACAACAGTTTTTGGTTGAGATTAATCTTTTTTGTTTAAAATTCGATCATTTGGTTGAAAATTCACCTTTTCATGTTGAAAATTCAACGATTTGGTTAAAAATTTAACTATTCGGTTAAAAATTCAATTATTTTATTGGAAATTGAGTTTAAATTAGCTTAAAAATAGATAACTCAGTCAAATTACAACCAATTAAAATTGAAAAAAATTTTTTTAAAGCTCAAAAAATTAGAAAGTTCAAAATATTTTCTTTTGTAACGTCGTGATTTTTTACCGTCATAAAAGCAAAATCACCAAGAAACGTGTTTTTGACCTTAAAATCAGATTTTTGAGGCATGTTTCGCGAAAATTATCTTTTTACTGTAAAATAAGGTACTTTAAAAAATCAATTTTTTTGCCCTGGAAAACCTGGAAAAGTCCTGGAATTTTTGTTGCAAAAAGGCTAGATACCCTGGTAACTTATATTTTATTAGAGAGCCAATGGGATTAGAGCTTATATTTTATTTAAATTCGGCTACACATTTTCCTGACCTTTGTATCAATCAATGAAACGTTAAACTAAAAAAAAATAATCTTCAAGCACTTTTCTTCAAATAGGAAATAACGTCAGAAACGACGTACCGAAGGAAGTACCAAAGGACGTACAAAAGAACGTACCGAAGGACGTACCAAAGGTCGCACCAAAGGTCGTACCAAAGGTCGTACCAAAGGACATACAAATAACGTACCGAAGGACGTACCAAAGGACGTACCAAAGGACGTATAAATAACGTACCGAAGGACCTACCAAAGGACGTACAAAAGAACGTACCGAAGGACGTACAGAAGGACGTACCAAAGTACGTCATTTTGGACACCAATTCGGGACGTCCTTTGGTACGACCCTTTGTACGTCCTTTGGTACGACCTTTAGTACGTCCTTTTATTTTTTTTTTACATCCTTTTGTACGTCCACTTTTTCAAGTGGGTGTGCGCGCTACGCGCGTACTAATCAGAGTTGTTGTAGTAACTTGTTGCAAGGAACAAAGTTACCAAAAAGTTACGTTATTTGTAACTTTTAGGGTAACTTCGTTACTTTTTTCAAAAATAGCTTGCAACGTAACTTAGTTACGATTTTTGCAGTAAGTTGGAACTTTAATTTTAGTTACTTTGAAGTTACTTTGGTATTTAGGTATTTTCTTGAAAATTCATCTTTTTGGTTGAATGCAACTGTGGTTGATTTCAAATTAAAGCCTTTTTTAGGCTGAAATAATATTAAATATTATATTTTTCGTTGAGAATTCATCTATTTTTGTTGAAAATTCATGCATTTTGCTAAAAACTCAACTATTTTATTTGGTTGAAAAATTAACTTTTTTGTTGAAAATTCATTTTTCCACTTGAATATACAACTGCTTTGTAGAAAAACGTCTTCTTAGCTTGAAATTGCAACAATTCAAAATTGATCTCTTTTGGTAAAAAAAGTATTATTTATTTTTGTTGAAAATTCAGCTATTTTGAATCTTCTTTGTTTGACGATTCAGCTACTATGTTGAAAATTCATCTTTTTGGTTGGATTCAAATGTGTTTGATTTCAACTTAAAAATTTTTTTCATTGAAATAATATCAACTATTATATTTTCCGTTGAGAATTTATCTATTTTGGTTGAAATATCATGCATTTTGTTCAAATTCAACTATTTTCTCTTTGGTTGAAAAGTAAGTTTTTTGTGAAAAATTCACATTTTCGGTTTTAAAATTCAACTGTTTTGTAGAAAACACGTCTTTTTGGTTTGAAAATTAAACAATTTATTTGACATTTTTTTCTTTCTTGGTTCAAAATTCGGCTTTTTCGTTTCACAATCTATCTCTTTTGGTAAACAAATCTAATTTTCTTGGTTTAAAGTTAAACTATTTTGATAGAAAATTATTTCGGTTTGGATGAGGATTCAGCTATTTTGTTGAAAATTCGTCTTTTTTGATTGAATTCAACTATTTTGGTAGAAAGTTCAACTCATCTCTTTTGGTAAAAAAAATGCTGAATGGTGTTCCGCTAATTTTTCAGAATTTGTCTTATCTGTTAGAAAATGTAACTACTTTTTTGAAAGTTTACCTACTTAATTTACCTACATAATTTTAGTTGAAGATTAATTTCTCGTTGAAAATTTAACTATTTTCTTTCAAACTTGTTTTTTTGTAGAGGAGAAAATTAAAATATTTTGCTAGAAAACTTAACTATTTACTTAAAAATGGACTTTTTTTTATTGAAAATTTAACTCTTTTGTTGAAAATTCATCGGTTTGGATTGGAAATGGTAGAAGGTTCAACTATTTGGTAGAAAATTCGTCTTTTTAGATTGAAAATGGTAGGAAATTTAACTGTTTGTTTGAAAATTAACCTTTTTGTTGAAAATTAATATTTGCTGTATAAAAATTCAACCATTTGGTTGAAAATTCATGTATTTTGTTAAAAATTCAATTATTTTGGTAGAATTCCCAATTTTATTGAAAAGTAACTTTTTTGTTGAAAGTTCGTCCTTTTGGTTTGAAAATTTATATTTTTCTGGTAAACAAAATTTCACATTTTTTGGGTAAAAATACAAATGTTTGGTAGAAAAATGTCACCGAAAAACCTTACTTTAACTAATGCTTTTTTCTTTTTTAATTAAGTTTTTATGAATTATCATCTTAGTTATTTCGATTTTTTAACTATAAAATTAAGGAAGTGAAAAAGTAAATTTTTAGGTAACTTGAAGTTACTTTATCTAGTAACTGTAACTAGTTACACTTACAAGTAACCTAACTGTACCTAGTTACATTTTTCCGCTAAGTAACTTAACTGCAACTAGTTACTCAAAAAAAGTAACTTACCCAACACTGGCACTAATTTCCCTTTCTTTAGAAAAAAATCTACCGAGTGGAACTACTTTGCTAAATATTCATTTTTTTTTATTGATGATTCATCATTTTAGTAGCTGAAAAATCATTTTTTTCTTGTTCAAAATTTAACTATTTCGTTAACATTTTTTTACATCATTTTTTTAACTGAAAATTAACTATTCCATGTTTGGTTGAACATTTATCTTTTTCAGTTGAAAATTCAACTATTTGGTTGAAAATCAGTTTCGGGGATGGCTCGCACTGGCCTTGATCCTCAATCAGGTGCCTCCAAACATAAACAGTCAAGGCCATGTGAACCATTTCCTAATATTACGCAATCTCCTCACGAGGGTACCCGCGCACTGTTCCTTTCCGCTGCGAAACTGCGTGGGCCAGCACTTCTAGGAATATCGTAAACCGGTCGTCCTTCTATCGGTCGTGAAATGTATTTGATTAAAAATTAATATTTTCTGGTAGAAAATTAATTTTTTGCATTCAAAATTAGTTTTTTAAAATTAAAAATTACTTTTTTAACAGAAAATTGAACTATTTCATGTTTGTTTGAAAATTAATCTTCTTCAGTTTAAAATTCAACTATTTATTTGATAATTTCTGTATTTTGTTGAAACATGGTCTGTTGTAGAGTATTAATCTTCTTGGTGGCTAATTCACCGTTTTAGTTGACAATTCAACTGTTAGATTAAATATTCCATTAAAAATTAAAATATTTGGTCAAAAATTATGCATTTTGTTAAATATTATTCTTTTTTTGGTAGAAAATAAATTTTTTTATTGAAAATTAATTTTTCTTTGATTAAAAATTAGTGTTTTTATTGCAAAGTTTCTTTTGATTAAAAATTTGAATAAATTTTGTATCGAAAATTTTTTTTTATCTATTTTGTTGAAAATTTGTCTTTTTTGGATGAAAAGTCATCTTTTGGGCTGAAAATTGGAATATTTCGTTGACATTTTGTTGTTGTTGTTAAAACCTTATTTCTCTTAGTTAAAATTAAACTATTGCATTTTTTGTTGAAAATGTATCTTTTTTAGTTGAAAATTCATCTTTTTTGCTGAAAAGTCATGTATTTTGTTAAAGATTATTCTTTTTTGGTATAAATTAATCTTTTTAGTTAACATTTCATTTATTTGGTTGAAAATTAGTTTTTTTTTATTGAAATTTAATTTCTTTAACTAAAAATTTAACTATTCAATTTTTCATCAACATTTTTTTTGATGGACTCAACATTTTGGATGAGATTTTTTTTCTTTATTAATTAAAAAATCACTCTTAGTTGAAAATTCAGACTTTTATTAAAAATTGTTATTTTTTGGTTCAATTTAACATTTTTTTATTCGAATTTTTTTTTAATTTATGGAAATATCCACTATCACACTTTTTGTTGAGAATTCATTCTTCTGATCAAAGGTTCATCAGTTAAGTTTAAAATTTAACTCTTTTGTTGCAGATTCTCTTTTTCTTGGTTGAAAATTAATTATTTTAACTGCAAATGTAATAATAAAATTTTTAATAATTAATCCTAATCAACTGAAAGTCGATTCTTCATCATGTGTGTGAATTTGGCAAAATTCCTTCGAGTTTTTTAAATTACAAGCAAAAATATTGCATTTTTAACAAAATAGATGACTTTTTAACAAAATAGTTGAATTTTCATCCAAAAATATCAATTTTCAACAGAAAAGTTGAATTTCCAACCACGAAAGACTTTCCAGTCACATTTTTTAATCAGTTATATTTTTAACCAAAAAAGATTACATTTTTTTACTAGAAGAAATGAATTTTCGAACCAAAAAGAACACTTTGGAACCAATGATTTGAATTTTCAAACCAAAATAATAAATTTTCAATAAAAAAGTTAATTTTCGACCAAATAGTTTGACTTTCTACCAAAATAGTTAAAATTTCATAATAATCGAATTTTCTATTATTTTAAAACCAAAAAAGACGAATTTGTCAACAAAAGAGGTCAATTTCGAACAAAAAATTTAATTTTCAACCAAACAGTTGCATTTTTTACCAAAATATTTGAATTTTCTACCCGAAAAGAAACGAATTTGAAACAAAATAGTTAAATTTTCAACCGAAGAGATGAATTTTCAATTAAAATTATGAATCTTCAACCAAATAACTGAATTGTTAACAATGCGGTTCAACTTTGAACCTAGTAGTTAAATTTTCAACCAAAAAATACGTATTTTCAAAGAAATAGAACAAAAATGTTCGTTATTTTTTAACCAACCATTTTAAGTTACTACCAAAATAGTATAATAGACCTTGATATTATTTCAACCAAAAAAGATTTATTTGAAATCAAACACAGTTGAATTGAACCAAGAAAGACGAATTTTTAACAAAAAAACTGAACCCTCAACCAAGTTAGATTAATTTTCTAACAAAATAGTTGAATTTTCAACCAAGAATTAGATCTTCTTTTCAAAAGCGGCAAGGTCCGCTAGAGACAGCAGATTAATTTTTTTAAAGTATTTTAATTATTTATTAGAATAAATGACAAGGAAACGATTTCAATTGCATAATTATTTTAAAAATTGAAAAATGTGGTTTTCTTTCCACCAAAAAATTTTTGTTTTAATCAAAAGGAATTGTATTAAACCAAAAAATACGAATTTTCAACAAATAAGTTGAATCCCCAAACAAAATGAATTATTTTAAAATCATAGAGAGGAACTTTCAACAATAGAGTTGAATTTCCAACCAGAGAAGATTTTTCAGTCCATAAAGAAAAAAATTCTCATCCAAAATGTTAAATTTTCTAGCCAAAAAGACGAATTTCTTGCAAAGCAGTTGAGTTTTCAACTCGAAATTATTAATTTTTAACAACAAAATTGGATTTTCAACCCAAAAATGTAAATTTTCAAACAAAGTAATTGAATTTTTATCCCGAGAACTCAATTTTGAACTAAAGTGATGAATCTTTAAAAAAAATGTTTTTAACAAATAGTTCATTTTTTCACTGAAGAAGATAAATTTTCAACTAAAAATAGAATACTCTAATTTTCGCAGTTAGAAACATAAATTTTCTACCATAAAAGATGAATTTGCAACTAAATAGTTGAATTTTTACGTAAAACAGATACATTTTCAACTTGAAAGAGAATAGTTAAATTATAGTAATAGTAAAAAAATTGATTTCCAACCAAAAAAAAAGGTTTCAACCAAATAGATGAATTTTCAACAAAGAAGATTAAATTTCTATCAAAACAGATCAATTTTATCGACCAAAAATTGAATAATTAAATATTCAATTACAAAATTAATTCGTAATAAAAAAATGAATATTCAACTAAAAAGATAAATTTTCAATAAAGAAGATAAAGTTTTAACCAAAAAGATTAATTTTGTACCAAAAAAGAATAATGTTTAATAAATAAATAAATTTTGAAGAAAAGTAATGAATTTTATACCAAAAAATATTAATTTTCAACAAAATAGAGGAATTTTCAACCAAATAGTTTGATTTTCTACTGAAGAAGAATTTTCAGCCATGAAGACTAAACTTTTTATCACAAAAAAAAATTTAATAATTAAATATTCAGTTAAGAAAATTAATTTTCTATAAAAAATGAATTTTCAACCAAAAATATAAATTTCTCACCAAGAAGATTAATTTTCTACACATAAAGATTAATTTCTAATCGAAAATGTACATGAATTTTCAACTAAACATTTGAATTTTCAACTGAAAAACTGCATTCTTAACAAAGTAGTTTAACTTTTAGCTTGGATGTTAAATTTGCAACTAAGCAAGATGAATTCCCAACAAAAATATTAATTTTCATCTAAAAAAGATCAATTCTGAAACAAAAATAGAATAATCAGTCAGTTAAAAAATTAATTTTCAATCAAAAGAACTAATTTTCAAGAAAATAGTTAAATCTCCTACAAAAAAATTAAACTTTTAACAAAGGAGTTCAACTTTCAATCAAGTAGTTGAATTTTCAACCAAAAATATGAATTCTTAACAAAAAATGTAATAATTTATGCTTAAACCAAAAAATATTTTTATTTTCAATTAAAAACAGTTAAATTCAACCAAAAAGCGGTATTTTTAACCACGTAACTATATTTTCAACTGAAAATGATAAATTTGCATCCAAAAATTGAACAGTTAAATTTTCCATTCAAATTAATTTTTAACAAAAAAAATCAACAAAATAGTTACATTTTTAACCAAAAAGATTAATATTCAACTAAAGTGATGAATCTTCAACTGCAATAGTTCGATTTTCAGGTAAAGAAATTAATTTTCAAACAAAAAAAAACGAATTTTCAGCTCTGGAAATAAATTGTTATTTTTTTCTATATAAAAGTATTTCTATAGATTTAAACAAAATCTGAATGAAAAAAAAAA